>RJWJ010006574.1:0-61836 GCA_004363605.1 Indri indri | reverse complement strand
CTATCCAGTTTTCCCAGCACCATTTATTGAATAAGGATTCTTTTCCCCAGTGTATGTTTTTGTCTGCTTTGTCAAAGATTAGGTGGCTATATGAGGATGGTTTTATATCTGGGTTCTCAGTTCTGTTCCACTGGTCAATGGCTCTGTTTTTGTGCCAGTACCATGCTGATTTTAATATTACAGCTTTGTAATAGAGTTTTAAGTCTGGTAAATTGATGCCTCCCATTTTGTTTTTATTGCCCAGAATTGTTTTTGCTATGCGGGGTCTTCTCTGGTTCCATGCGAAGCGTAGGATTAATTTTTCTACATCTGTGAAGAATGATGTTGGTATTTTAATAGGGATTGCATTGAATCTGTAGATCACTTTGGGTAGTATAGACATTTTAACAATGTTTATTCTGCCGACCCAAGAGCATGGTATGGTTTTCCACCTGTTTATGTCTTCTGATATTTCCTTCCTCAATGTCTCATAGTTCTCCCTGTAGAGGTCTTTTACCTCCTTAGTTAAATATATTCCTAGATACTTTATTTTCTTTGTTGCTATTGTGAAGGGAATTGAATCTTTGATTTGGTTTTCTGTATGACTGCTGTTGGTGTATATGAAAGCCTCTGATTTGTGTGTATTCATTTTGTATCCTGAAACTTTACTGAATTCATTTATCAGTTCCAGTAGCCTCTTGGTTGAATCTTTGGGGTTTTCTAGATATAATATCATATCATCAGCAAATAGTGAGAGTTTGATCTCTTCTGTTCCCATTCGTATGCCTTTAATTCCACTCTCTTGCCTGATTGCTGTGGCTAGGACTTCCAGCACTAGGGATGTGGAGAGATAGGAACACTCATACACTGCTGGTGGGACTGCAAACTAGTGCAACCTCTGTGGAAAGCAATATGGAGATACCTTAAAGAGATACAAGTAGAAGTACCATTTGATCCAGCAATCCCATTACTGGGTATCTATCCAGAAGAACAAATGATACTCTATAAAAAAGACACCTGCACCCGAATGTTTATAGCAGCACAATTCACAATTGCAAAGATGTGGAAACAACCCAAGTGTCCATCAATACATGAGTGGATTAATACAATGTGGTATATGTATATCATGGAGTACTGTTCAGCTTTAAGAAACAATGGTGATATAGCACCTCTTGTATACTCCTGGATAGAGCTGGAACACATTCTAGTGAGCGAAGTATCCCAAGAATGGAAAAACAAGCACCACATGTACTCACCATCAAATTGGTAGTAACTGATCAACACATAAGTGTACATATAAGAATAACATCTATTGGATGTCGGGAAAGGGGGTAGGGGGAAGGGGGAGGGGCGAGGGGGAGGAGGGGACGGATATATGCATACACAAAGAGTGCAATGTGCACCACCCGAGAGATGGACACACTTGAAACTGGGACTTGGGGGAAGGGGGGGCAAGGGCAACATACGTAACCTAAAGATCTGTACCCTTATAATAACAAACAATAAAAAAAAATATGTAAGGTAATATGCATAAAGATCCTGGCATAGTGTAGGAACTTAAGAAATGGCTGTTCCCTTCCCCTCACTTGGCCTCTCTAGTTGTCAATACGGAATATAGATGCTAACATGTAAATAATAAGACTGCAGTTAGCATAGACAAAGAGTCATGTGAATGGTATTGGTAACTGACACAGCAAGAGTTCAGAGGGAATTTTTTAGGACTAGGGCCCATAGTAACTTCTTGGAGAACACAGGATTTGAAGCAGGAATTAAAGGAAAGGAATCTTAGAAAAACAGAAACGGAGATGGGAGGATCTTCCAAATGTAATCCATTCATTTAGTGGGCAGGACTTGGTGGAAATACAACCAAGAAAGTGTATCCTTTATCGATCACTACACTTTTTCAGATACGCTCTGTTAGATACTTTTTTGCTGCCCTCTTGATATCATGGGGGGATTCCACAGCTTTTTCCAGCCACATTTGTCTAATTAGAATAGTCTCATTTGGGATGTGTTCACATTTACTTATTTATTAAAAATCCAAATGAAAACTTTACAATCACTCATTCAATTGCAATTGTTATTCCCTACTCCCCAACACAAATTTATTCTGATGAAAAGTAGCCCTCCTATTCTGGGACCTGTCAAGATTTTCCTGGCCTCTTTAGTTCCTAGTGTATCTACTTGTTCCACTGGACACAGGAACCCTTTCCTACTGTTGTGGAAAATGATGCTGGCAGCTTCCAGTGGAGCTCTTTCTGCACAAGGTCTCAGCAGCAGACTTTTAGACTTCTCCAGAAAGGATCAAACACCAGGTTTTCTGTGTCCCTAAATTCCAGGGGACATGGGTCAAGTTATCAGAGTAGTAACTCTAATAGCACTTTGGTCATGTGACATCAATCAGAGCTTGCTGAACCCTCTCATTTGGCTGGGGCTTAGGTACCAATGGCAAGGGATGCTGACCCCACTATACATACAGCCATCTTCATAGAAGTCATTGATTTCTTCTATGACCAATTTCTTTTGAACGTCTTGACTTCTTTTAAATGTTCTATGATGGTGTGTCCATCAATTGCCTTTGCAATATTTGGCACTTGGCACTCGCTATCCTGTTTTGGAAATTATGAGATAATAGGCAATGTTTCATTCAATAGTCTGTTAAATAAGCAAGAGGAATGACATAATGGCAGCTTAGAGGTGATACACTGATTTATTCATGGAACGATCAATAGATCAATTTGGTTGAAGTGAATGGTATCATCAGTGGAGCAAGAAAGTTAGAGAACTTACATAAGGATTGAAGAAGACTTTTAAAGGAAGCTAGGACATATATTTTTTTCCTGTAGGTGATGGATTATCTCTGAAGATTGTGAATCAAGAGAGTGCCATACACAAGGTACAATTTAAAAAAGAATTAATCTAAAATTTCCATGAGGTTCTGAAGTAGTGTAAGTAGTTGCATATATCTCATTGAACATATTTACATTATCATTTTATGCACACACACATACATTTTAGCCTATTTCCTGCCATGTCAGAATACTTCTCTACCCACAGAAAGATGTGGAGATGAAGTCACTAGGTATTCTCTACTTTTTAAGGTCATTATTTATTACAAATTCACAGAATTGTCGTTAATCAAACTGTCTGAACCTTTGTAGACATCATCTAGGCTAACCTCCACACTGTCCAGATGAAGAAACCGACATCCAAAGTTTAGTTTACTTAATGTTACGGTTAACCAGAGGTGGAAGTTGAACCACCTGCCTCCTACCTGGAGTCAGATACAACTGCCTCCTACCACAATGACTAAACTAATTGATCCAGGGAACTGTAGAATAATGTGGACGCTTTTTAAAAGTTTTAGTCTGAGTGCCAGGACTTCTGAGCAAATGGTTTATTTTACATTATAAACATCATACAATCATATGACACATAGATGCAGCATACCCGGAGTATGGGTAGAGAACAGGACTTCTCTTTTGGACATCTGCAGTGATGTTTGACTTACAGACTGTGACTTGGGTTTCATGAGGGTGGAGGCCATATCTTAGTTATCACCTTGTATACTCAGTTTCTAACACAGTGCTTAGCATGCAGTAGGCTCTCAATAATTAGCATTATTCATTATTATATTCCTTAAGCTCCAAGAAGACAGGGACAGTTTGTTCTTTGGTGCTTAAAAATGTGAGGAAATGAAGCAGAATGAATCAGAAGAAACGCATGACTCATCTATGTCTTCAGGCCATAAGGCTATCTCTGAACTTATCAGTAGATTATATACCTCATATTTCAAAAAGTTGCTGTGTTGCTTCTTCCTGCAACTCTTCTGCCAGTCATTCATTCTTCCACAGAACATTTAGTGCATATCTACTACGTGCCAGGCTCTGTGTCCTGTGATGGAGCTACAGAAGAGTATCAAGGGTCTCAAAATATAGCAGGAAAAGAAATAAATAAATAATTCAGTCTCTCCCAGAGTGAGGAAGGGAGTAAAAGAAATGTTATGGTATTACAGAAGGAGTAACGATTCAACCTACTGAGCAGTCAGGGAAAGCTCCAGGGCTGAGTAAGACTGACGGTGCTCTCCATATAACATTGCTCCCCTGAAGTTCTTGATCTTTCTCTTGATGTGAATAGATGCTGTTTCATGGAAAAAGTTCTAGTCACCATTTTCTTTCTCTTTTAGCTTCTTATGAGCACTCAGTTTTCAAGGATTCCTTTTTTTTGATATTTTAATCTGTCCTATTTATATTCTCCCTTTTCAGTCTACATTTACTTCAGTCTCTGGTTCTGCAGTGACGTTAATCATATCGAGAATCTGTAACACACATGGAAAGAAAAGAAATTGCAGTCACAACGAGTGTCTTAGTCTTCACCACTGAAGAGAGGCAACTGGTTGAATTTAAGTTGTCAGCAGGCAGAAATACCTGCTTCATGCATAAGAGATGAGATAATAGACAGAATGTTAAAGGCAGTGGAAAGAAAAATGCAATCTCTTGCTATCCAGTTCTATAGAATCAAGTTAAGGCTTGTAGAGTTACATTGAGGCACCTGATACAAAGATAAAAGACTTTCCTAACATGAAACATTTTGAACAGATAAACTTAGAGTAGTAAATTGTACCAGAAAGCAAATGGTAAATAAATTCCAAAGAAATTATCCACAAATTATGAGTGTATTGCTAACCAAATGAATTCATGTGTATTTTGCAGGGATAGGTAAAATACTGCTCCTTTGATTTGTTATCAGTGAAAGAGATAAGGTACTTTTAAATTCACTACCAAAGGCTGAGAGTTAATTTCTTTCTCTTGACCTTCTTACAACTCAAACTCTCACTGGTGCCTCCACTTGCCATCTGCCCCAAGAATGCTCCAAACTGATGTTGAGGGCTCTGGCTGGTCTCCAACCAGTAATAGCAAATATGAAACATAGAGGATGTGGAAATTACAGTAACTTCCATGAACAGACAAAAAAATATTTTATTTGAAAGCCAAAGTCCCCTGCTATTCAGAACGTATTCAAAATGTAAAGTGGTAAGGTTTTATTCTGATAACACAATGAATTGAATGTAGTGCACCATTTATGGTTTGTTGTTTCCCTGTTATTTAGACCAGTCTTGTACATCTGGAAAAGTATGGGAGTTCTGAAGTGGGAGCAATATATTCTACAAACATTCGTGGATAAAATAGTAGATCTTTGGCTAACCAGGCAGATGACTGTCCTTGCTATCATAGTTATTGACCATTATTTCTATGTGCTACACACTGTGCTAAATTTTTCACATGGATTTTTTTCATTTAATCTTTTCAAAGACCCTGCGATGGAGGCAGATACTGCATTCATTCCCATTTACAGAGGAAGAGAGGAAGAAAAAGGCTCGGAGTGTTCTGGGTATTCTCTGTTTGCCGCTACAGATCCACTCTCCAGCCTTCTCCACCTTGCTCTGTGACTGGAAAGGCTGATTAATATAACTTGGGTCTCTTGTTCTATGTTGCATGTTGGATTTGGGTAATAGGAGGTGCCAGAAGGGGATTATAGACCGGGGGTGAGGGGAAGAGGTCGAGATCTTCATCCCCTCATTTCCTTCATGCTGGGTGCAGTTTGGCACTGACTGTGTTCCTTTAGCAAATGCCACAGATTTCCCCATGCCTGTCTCCTTACATCCATAGCACCTGCAGGGTTCTGGTAATCACCCACCATCTTATCTCTACAGGCCTAAGCATAAGAGTTTCCTGATATTGTTAACCCAGGGGGCTTCATCAACATTTTGTGGTGAACACATACTTTAGCTCTATCCAGACATTTGTAAATAATTCTTATCTTAATCTCCTTTTTGATACTCCTTTTGAGAGGCATATGTTTTCTGCTGGACACAGATCACACAGCTAGAATATTACTTAGTTGTTTTATTTAGGTTCTTTCTTTTTATTGTGGTAAAAATCACGTAACATAAACTTTACCATATTATCCATTTTAAATGTACAGTTCAGTAGTGTTAAGTATATTCACATTGTTGTGAAACAGACCTCCATATCTTTGTCATCTTGCATATCTGAAACTCTATAGCTGTTATACAATTCCCCTTTGCCTCTCCCCTCCAGCCCTTGATAAGCACCATTCTACATTCTGATTCTATGAATTTGACTATTTTAGATACTTCATATAAGTGCAATCATACAGTATGTTTTGCCTTTCATAACTGGATTATTCCACTTAGCATAATGTCCTGAAGGTCCATCCATGTTGTAACATGTAATGACCTTGCTACATTTTTAATGCTGAGTAATGTTCTATTGTATGTATATGCTACATTTTGTTCACCCATTTGTTTTTGCCTTTCACTCTGTTAATTTTCTTTTGATTCAAAAATCTTTCTAACTTTGATGGAGTCCCATTTGTCTTTATTCACTTTTGCTGCCTTTGCTTTTGGTGTCATAGCCAAGAGATCATTGCCAAGTCCAGTGTCTTAAAGTTTTCCACCTATGCTTTATTCTAGGAGTGTAACAGTTTTAGGTCTTACATTGAGGTTTTGAGTCCATTTTGAGTTAATATTTATACAGGTTGCAATATGAGAGTTCTACTTTTTGCTTGTTCATAGTTGTGAATTTATTTCTGGGATCTCTATTATATTCCACTGGGATATTTATTTGTCTTTATGCCAGTACTACATTGTTTTAATTACTGTAGCTTTGTAAAATGTTTTAAAATCAGGAAGCGAGACTCCTCCAAGTTGCTCCATTTTTTTTTTCAAAATTTTTTTGGATATTTGGACTTCCTTGATATTCCACGTGAATTTTAAGATTATTTTTTTCAATTTCTGCAGAAAATGACATCGAGATTTTTTTCGGGATTGTATTGAATCTGTAGATCACTTTAGATAGAATAGGCATCTTAACAATATTATGTCTTTTTTTCCTTTTTTTATTTCAGAATATTATGGGGGTACAAACATTTTGGTTATACGTTATGACTTTGCCTCACCCAACCCAGGATATGCATTTCAATCCATGGGCATTTTATATCTTTCCATTTATTTCTGTCTTTAGTTTCCTTCAGCAATGTTTTATTGTTTTTAATGTACAAGTCTTTTACCTCCTTGGCTTGGTTTTTTCCTAAATATTTTATTCTTTTTCATGCTATGAAGTCGAATTGTTTTCTTTAATTTTCTTTTCATATTATTCACTATTAGTGAATACAAGCACTGATTTTCGTGTGTTGATTTTGTTTTCTACAACTTTTCTGAATACATTTATTCTAACAATAATTTTGTGAAATCATTAGTTTTCTACATATAAGATCATGTCATATATGAACAGAGATAATTTTACTTATCCCTTCCCAATTTGGAAGTTATTTATTTATTTAGTCTACTTGATCTGATTAGGATTTCCAATACTATGTTGGACAGAAGTGCTGAGAGTGGACATCCTTACCTTGTTACTGGTATTATAGAAAAAGCTTTAAGTATTTCACCATTGAGTATGATGCTAGCTATGCACTTTCAATAAATTGCCTTTGTTATGTTGAGGTAGTTTCCTTCTATAAATAGTTTGTTGAGTGTTATTTTCATGCAAGAGTATTGAATCTTGTCAAATGCTTTTTTTCTGTATCAGTTGAGATCATGTGATTTTTGTCCTTTTTTTCTGTTAATATAGTATATTAATATTACATTAATTGATTTTCATAGTGAAAACATCACTGCATTCTAGGAATAAATTCAACTTAGTCAATATCTATAATATTTTTAAAGTGCTACTGAATTTGGTTTGCTAGCATTTTGTTGAAGATTTCTGAATCAATACTCTAGGGATATTGGTCTATAGTTTTCTTTTCTTGTAGTGTCTTTATCTGGCTTTGGTGTCAGAGTAATTCTGGCCTTACAGAATGAACATGGAAATGCTCCCACCTCTTCAATTTTTTTTTTTTTTTTTGGAAATTTCAGGAGAATTGGTGTTAATTCTTCATTAAATGTTTGATCGAATTCCCCAGTGAATACATCTGGTCCTGGAATTCTGTTGTTGTTGTTGGTAGTGTTTTGATTACTGTTCAATATCTTTACTCATTATTGCTTTGTTCATATTTTCTATTTCTTCATGATTCAGTCTTGATAGTTTGTGTGTGTCTTTAGTAATTGATCTATTTATTTTAACTTACCCAATTCGTTGGCATACAGTTGCTCATGTATTCTCTTAGCCTTTTTTTTTTATTTCTGTGCCATCAGTTGCCTTGCCCTTTCTTTAATGTCTCATTTTATTTATTCAGTCTTCTCTCTTTTTTTCTTAGTTAATATGGATAAATATTTGTCAACTTTGTTATTTTTCTATTCTCTATTTATCTCAGCTTTAATCTTTATTATTTTCTTCCTCCTGCTAACTTGTGGTTTGCTTTGTTTTTCTTATTCTAGCTTCTTCCTGTATAAAGTTAGTCAACTGGAGATATTTCTTATTTTATAATGTATGTAGTTACAGTTATAAATTTCCTTCTTACAAATGCTTTTACTACATTCCCAAATTTTTGGTATGTTGTATTTTTATTTTCATTTGTCTCAAAGTATTTTATAATTTTCCTTGTGACTTCTTCCTTGGCCCATTGTTTGTTTAAGAGGATGTTGTTTATTTTCCCATATTTGTGGATTTTTCAGTTTTCATTGTTCTATTGATTTCTACTTTCATTCCATTGTGATTAGGGAACAATATTATATATGATTTCAATCTTCTTGAATTCACTGAGAATTGTTTGTTGGCCTAATATATGATCTATCCTGGAGAATGTTCCATGTGCACTTGAGAAGAATGTATATTCTGTTGTTGTCGGGTGCAGTGTTCTGTGTACGTCAGTTAGTTATATGCCAGCTCCATAAGTGATTTGAGTCAGACAAGACAGAAACTAGTACCTTGGGTAGCCCCTAGACAAGCCAGAATGTTGGCTGCATGGTTCACTATTTTTTTTCTGTACCAGAGGAGGAGCCCCAACAGGGGATTTTCCTCCAAGTTTCTTTGTGCTATGCCATGTAGGGATAAGGAGGCTTGAACGTGTGTGCCAAATAATGCAATTTTTTTTTTTATCCCTTTTGCTTGAAACTTTTCTTGGTTTTATAAAGACCTTGCTGCTGTGTTTCTCACCTGTTCTCTAGAGTTTTCACAGAGGTATTCTGATCTTTATATTGCTGTTAACTGAATGTCTCTCTGGGGAAAGGAGGGCCTGTATCTTCCTAGTTTTTCTTCTTGCTCCACTCAGCTAGGTTTTAAATGTAGTCTTCTAGGACTCCTGTGTCCATGTTTCTATGTACCATGTTTGTTTTTTTTATCTCCTATGTAAGGTCTCCTTATTCCAATTTCCATTTTATGCCTAAATTCATATTCCTCCTTTCTCAATGTTTTCACTTAAAAGTGAATTAGATTTAGAAATTTGTGACTACACTGTCACACAATTTAACACAGGTGAGTCTCATCTATAAGTAAAACTTCTAGTTAATAACACATGATTTCTAAGCGCTTGTGTGTTATATACTTTATTCAGCAAATATTATTTGACACTTACTATGATATAGATGTTGATTTCGGAAGAGGATAAAGGATAGTAACCTGGAATGGCTGAGGGTCTCTGTGCTATGCTGTGCCACCTAATGGTAGTATAACAGAAGTGTGGACCTACTGCTGGTGATCTCTAGAAAAGAAAGTGACTGCCTGACTTTTGAATTTAAGAAGTTCTTCACTTTGATGATATGCCATTTGAGCTGGTTCATGAATGATAAGTACAAGTTGACTAAATAGTTAAAAACTTGTGGCTATTTCTTGTGGGTAGGGGTACAGAGGGTTGAGAAAAGTGGTGAGGTGTTCACTGCTGCAAGAATATAAGTAGGAGAAGGTTATAGGGTGGATATATTAGATGGTTGGTTTTAAAGTGTCAAGATAGCTTTTACCTGGATCTCCCACCTTGAATTGAGGGTGACTTTTCCATGAGAAAGATGGCTGTGCTTTGCTACTCTTGGCAGCTGAGCCAGAGGAGTCCATGTGAGACATGGCATAAACTTCATACAGCTTCCCACAGGGTTTATTTGAACCCGAGAATATTATCTGGAGAGATTACAGATTAACTATGGAGACTGCATGCTCTATAAAATTCATGCTGATCTAATCAGTAAAGAAAGATTCCCTTAGAGCTAGGGAATCTGACTCTAACAATAGGGCCAAGTAAAACCATCTCAAATGGAGGACCTTATGAAGGTTGGAATTCCCTGGGAGCCAAATTAACTTATTTCATGGCAGGCTTTGCCTATAGGCTTTGTAAGATAGACCTAGAGTCTCCACATAGTAGTTATTCAGCCTTATTCAAGTTACTTAAGCTCTGTGGGCCTCAGGCTCTTCATCTCTAAAATGTAGGTAATAGTACCATACCAGAAAGAGTTGTGAACATAAAATGAGATAATGCATGTGATGGCATTTTAATAATGTGGTTTATAGTACATGAAATAAATTTTACTCTACCCTCACCCTACCTCACACTGAGTTATATTTATTTCACTTATCTGTATTTACTTGAATCTGAATGTCTCTCTTCCCTGAAATAATATCAGTCTTGCTTTCATGGCCCTGGGCACTTCTTAGCATGAATCTATAAAATGACTGACCCAAAAATTACTTAGGTGTCCAGAGTTAACTCACTGAACTCCCTACCATCCCCCACATGACCGGTCAGAGCCTGGCATTTATCACCTTGGAAACCAAGCCTTTATTAATGAATTTCCTCATTCCTGAGTCTCAGTTGAGTGAGGAAAGCAGAAAAGATATTCACTTTAGTTTTTGATCCTTGAATAAAGCTTTCATTTATGTAATGATTTGATTTCTTTTTTTCTTCACAAAACGTCATTTGCCATGGGTCCCAAAGGATGCTTCAAACCTCGTTCATTTTCTTTTCTAGCTTCTTTTCTTTTCATGATGAGTTAGGCTCCAATGAATTATCTTTGAAATTCTACTTGTCAGGAAAACAGCCAAAATATTGAATCAGATGTCAAAAAGTATTTTCTCAACTTTGAATCATTAAATGAATCTCTATTCATAGACAATATGAAATATAATTACACGATGTAACTGAATTATAAATTTAATGTTTTTCTTCAAAAATATGTAAACCGATGCTTTAAGATAAGGTTGCCTTTGCTCCAGTGTGTCTCTTACACGTGAATGACTTCTCTTTTGTCTTTGATTTCAAACTGTAAAGAAAGCTTTAACAATGGAAGCTCTCTGAACACATTAAGATTGTAGTCAGCCACTGCTTTCCCAATGCCTCCAACCTGGTGTCAGGACTATGACTTCTCAGTCATAGTACTTCCAGATCAGGAGCACCTATCTACCCCATATGCCTGGGTTAATCCTGGTCAGGAGTGGAATTGTGGAATTATATCTGTGAGTGTGACCTCATTCATTTAATTTGATTTTTTTTAATTTTTTTTTCAAATTTCAATATATTTAGAGGGTACAAGTTTTTGTTTGTTTGTTTGTTTGTTTTCGCTACACAGATGAATTGCATAATGCTGAAGTCAGGGCTTTCAATGTACTCAACACCAGAATAGTGTACATTGTACCCAATAGGTAAATTTTATCCATCACCCCGTCCCGCCCAACCTCCTTCTTAGTTTTCAATATCCATTACACTGCTTTATAACCATATATATCCCTCATTTAGGTACGACTTTTGAGAACACGTGGTGTTTGTTTTTCCATCCCTGATATATTTCACTAAGGATAATGGTCTCAAGATCCATCCAAGTTGTTGGAAAACACATTATTTCATTCCTTTTGATGGGTGAGCAGTACTCCATGGGGTGTGTGTGTGTGTGTGTGTGTGTGCGTGTGCGTATGTATCACTTTTTTAATATACTCATCAGTTGATAGATACCTAAGTTGATTTTATATCTTTGCAATTGTGAATTGTGTTAAGATAAATACCCACGTGCAGGTGTCTTTTATATAAAATGACTTTATATTTTGGGTGGATATCCAATAGTGGGATTGCTGGATTGAATGATAGGTCTGCTTTTAGTTCTTTGAGGAATATCCATAGTGCTTTCCATAGGGATTGTATTAGTTTACATTCCCACCAACAGAGTATAAGCATTCCATTTTCATGGCATCTGTGCAAATATCTATTTTTTTTTTGACTTTTAAATAATGCCCATTCTGAAAGGGGTAAGGTGGTGTCTCATTGTGGTTTTAATTTGGGTTTCCCTGATGAATAGTGATGTTGAGCATCTTTTCATATATTTTTTGGCCATTTGTATGTCTTTTAAAAAAAAAAAAAAGAATCTGTTCAAGGCTTTAATTCACTTTTAGATGGTGTTATTTGTTTTTTTCTTGTTAATTTGTTTGAGTTCTTTGTAGATTCTGGATAAAAGCCCTTTGTTGGATGAATACTTTGAATATATTTTATAAGATTCTGTAGGTTGTTTATTTACTCTGTTGATTCCTGCCTTTGCTCTGCAGTAACATTTTAGTTTTATTATTATAAGTCTATTTATTTTTGTTGTTGCTGTATTTGCTTTTTGGGTCTTAGTCATAAATTCTTTGCCTAGGTGGTGTCCAGAAGAGATTTTCCTAGGTTGTCTTCTAGAGTTTTTATGGTTTTTAGACTTATATTGAAGTCCATAATCTATCTTGAATTAATTTTTGTGTATGTTGAGAGAGAGGGATCCAGTTTCAGTATTACATTGTGGCTATTCAGTTTTCCCAGCACTATTTATTAAATAGGGCATCATTTACTGATTGTACGTTTTTATTGGCTTTGTCGAAAATCAATTGTTTGTAGTTATATGACTTTTTTTCTGGGTTCTCTATTCTGTTCTTTGTTCTGTGCTTATCAATGCTGTTTTGTTTCCATAACCTCATTGTATAATTTGAAGTCAGGTAATGTAATGCCTCCAGATTTGCTCTTTTTGCTTAAGATTGCTTTGGCTATTTGTGCTCTATGAAGTTTAGGATTATTTTTTCTAAATTTGTGAAAAATTACATTGGTATTTTGATGGGAATTGCATTGAATATTTAAATCACTTTGGGCAGTATGGATCTTTTAACAATGGATTGATTCTCCCAATTGATGAGTGTGGAATGTTTATCCATTTGTTTGTGTCTCCTGTTTCTTTCATCAGTGTTTTGTAGTTCTCCTTGTAGAGATCTTTCACCTCCTTGGTTAAGTGCATTCCTAGGTATTTTATTTTGTTTGCAACTATTGTAAATGGTATTAACTTCTTGATTTGACTCTCAGCTTGAATATTATCAGTATCTAGAAATGTTAATAATCTGTGTACATTGAGTGTGTAACCGGTGACTTTGCTAAATTTATTCATCAACTCTAGGAGTCTCTTGTGGAATTGTTAACGCTTTCTAGATACAAGGTCATGGCATCAGGAAACAAGGCTAGTTTGACCTCCTCTTTCCCAGTATGGATATCATTTATTTCATTCTCTTCCTGATTTCTCTGACAAGGGCTTCCAGTACAATGTTATATAGAAGTCATGACAGTAGTGATCCTTGTCTTGTTCCCAGTTCTTATGGGGAATGCTTTCAACTTTTCCCCATACAGTATGAGGTTGGCTGTGGGTTTGTCATACATGACTTCTATTATTTTGAGGTATGTTCCTTCCATGCCTAGTTTATTGAAGGTTTTTATCATGAAACCATACTGGATTTTATTAAATGCTTTTTCGTCATCCATTGAGATGTTCATATGGCTTTTGTTGGTAATTCTGTTCATGTGGTGAATCACACTTATGGATTTGCATATGTGGAATCATTCTTGCATCCCTGGGATGAAATCACTTGATCATGGTGAGTTACCTTTTTGATGTGTTGTTTGATTCAGTCTCTAGTATTTTGTTGAGAAATTTTGCATTTATGTTTATGAGGAATATTGGTCTGTAGTTTTCTTTTTATGTTGTGTTCTTTCCTGGCTTTGGCATCAGAGTGATACTGGCTTCATAGAATGAGTTAGGGAGGATTTCTTCCTTTTCGATTTTATGGAACAGTTAAAGTATTAAAGTAGGATAGGTGGCAGTTCTATGTAGGTGTGGTAGAATTCAGATACGAGTTTGCCTGGTGCAGGACTATTTTTTGTTGGGAGATTTTTAAATTTCTGTTTCAGTCTAGCTTTTTTGTTATTGATCCATTCATGATTTCTATTTCTTCCTGATTAAATTTTGGGAGAGTGTATGTTTCTACACTTTATCTATGTCCTCTAGATTTTCTAATTTGTGTGTGTAGAGGTTTTCACAGTAGTTATAGATGATATTTTGTATTTCTTTGGTATCCATTGTAGTGTCTCCTTTTTCATTTTAAAGTGAGCTTATTTGAGTCCTTTCTCTACTATTTCTACTTAATTAAGCTAGTAGTCTATTGATTTTCTTTATCTTTTCAGACAACCAATTTTTTTCTTTTGTTTTCCTTTGTGTGTGTATATATATATATATATATATATATATATATATTTTTTTTTTTTTGGTTTCCATTTTATTTAGTTCTGCTTTGATCTTTGTTATTTCTTTTCTTCTGCTAGCTTTGGGTTTGGTTTGTTCTTCTTTTTCTATTTCTTTAAGATGTGAAATTAGGTTGTTCATTTGTGATTTTTCTCTCTTTCTGATGTAAGCTTTTAAGGCTATGAACTTTCCCCTTAGCACTGCTTTTTCTGTATCTAAAAGATTTTGTAAGCTTGTGTTGTCTTTCTCATTAAATTGAAAAAAAAAATCTTTGACTTCTATCTTTATTTCATCATTGGCCCAAGGATTTCTCAGCAGCAGGTTGTTTAATGTGCATGCATTTGTGTAGTTTTCAGAGTTTCCTCTTATAATTGATTTGTAGTTTTATTCCACTGTGGCCTGAAAAGGTACACGGCATGATTTCAATTTTTGTGAATTCAGTGAGACTCCTTTTTGGCCTAATATATGATCTATCTTGGAAAATGTCCCATGTATTTATGGTAAGAATGCATCTTCTGCAGTTTGGAGATAGAATGTTCTGTAAATGTCTGTTAGATCCATTTGTTTTTGAGTCCCATTTAAGTCTACTGTTTCTTTGTTCAATTTTGGCCTCAATGATCTGTTCACATTTTGTCAGTAGAATGTTGCTATTTAATTCCTTGCTTAGATCCAGTAGAGTTCATTTTATGAAACTTGGAGCTCACATGTTAAGTTGCATATATATTTAGAACTGTTTTATCTTGTTGAATTGATCCCTTTATCATTATATAATGACCGTCTTTGTCCTGTTTTTTTTTTTTTTTTTTACCATTGTTGATTTAAAGTCTATGCTATCTGATATGAGACTAGTTACTCCTGCCCACTTTTACTTTTTGTTTGTGTGGAATATATTTTACACCCCTTTACTTTGAGTCTATGAGAATTTTTTGTGAGTTAACTGGGTTTCTTGGAGACAGCATGTCTTTGGGTTGTTCTTTTTATACATTTAGCCAATCTACATCTTTTAAATGGAGCATTAAGATCCTTTACATTCAATGTTGTTATTGATAAGTGAAATGCCATTATTTTATCATGTTGATTGTTACCTAGTTGCTTTGGTTTTTCCCTTGTGTTACTGCTTTGTAAGAGCTGTGAATTTTAACTTTCTCTTACAAAGGAGGGTATCATTTTTTTCTGTTGTCATATATAGAGCACTTTTAAGCATATCTGGTAGGGCAGGTCTAATGGTGACAAATTTCTTTACTGCTTGTTTGTCTAGGAAAGACTTTATTTCTCTGTCATTTGTGATACTTAGTTTTGTAGGATATAAAATTATTTGCTGAAAGTTATTCTGTTTAAGAAGCCTAAAAATGGGATCGTAATGCCTTTTGGCTTGTACAATTTTTGCTGAGAAGTCTGTCGTTAGTCTGATCAGTTTTCCTTTGTAAGTTATTTTATTGTTTTGTCACATAGCTTGTAGGATTTTCTCCTTCAATTTGACTTTGGCCAGACTGATGACCATGTGACTTGGTGATGTCCTATTTGCCATGAATCTTCCAGATCTTCAATGACCATCATGTATATGTATGTCTAAAGCTCTTATGATACCAGGGATATTTTCCTAAATTATTCCTTCAAATAACTTTTCCATGCATTTTGCTTCTTCTTTCTCTCCTTCTGGGATATGTATGATTCTTATATTGTTTCATTTTACATAGTCCCATATTTCCTGGAGAGATCGTTCACTCTTCTTGATTCTTTTCTTCTACATTTTTGACTGACTAGATTAATTCAAAAGCCATGTCTTCAAGGTCTAATATTATATTTTATTTTGGTCTAGTATGCTGTTAAAACTTTATAGTGTATTTTTTTTAATTCAGGATATAATGGGGGTACAAACATTTTGGTTATATGAAATGTGTTTGCCTCGCTCAAGCCAGGCCTACAAATGTGTCCTTCACCTATACAGTGTGCCCTGTTTCTATTAGCTGTGGGTTTACCCCCACCCCCTCTACCCCCCACCCCCTCACCTGACTGGCACCCAGTGAGTATTACTACCATGTGAGCACCTTAGTGTTGATCAGTTATTACCAATTTGATGGTGAGTACATGTGGTGCATGTTTTTCCATCCTTGTGATACCTCACTTCAAAGGATGGGCTCAATCTCTATCCAGGATAATATAATATGTGCTAGATCACCATTGTTTTTTGTAGTTTAATAGTATTCCATGGTATACATATGCCACATTTTATCAATACACTCATATATTGATGAACATTTGGGTTGTTTCCACATCTTTGCCATTGTGAATTGTGTTGCTATAAACATTTGAGTGCAGATGTCTTTATTATAGAATGTATTTTTTTCCTTTGGATAGATGCCTAGTACTGGGATTGCTAGATCAAATGGTATTTCTTTTTTTAGGTTGTTGTGGTATCTCCAAATTACTTTCCACAGGGACTGTACTAATTTGCAGTCCCACCAGCAGTGTAAGAATGTTCCAGTCTCTCCACATCCATGCCAGCATTTGTTATTTTGGAACTTTCTGATAGAGGCCATTCTCACTGGAGTTAGGTGACATCTCATTGTGGTTTTGATTTGCATTTCCCTAATGATTAGAGATGTGGAGCACTTTTTAATATGTTTGCTGGCCATTATTCTTTTTTTGGAAAGTTTCTGTTCATGTCCTTTGCCCACTTTTCGATGGGGTTGTTTGATTTTTTCTCATTAATTTTCTTAAGTTCTGTATAAATTCTTGTTATCAGCCCTTTATCGGATGTGTAGCATGCAAATATTTTCTCCCATTCTGTAGGTTGTCTAGTCACCCTAATAAGAGTTTCCTTTGCTGTGCAGAAGCATTTTAATTTGATCAGGTCCTATTTATTTATTTTTGTTGTTGCTGTGATTGCCTGTGGGATCCCTCTCTTAATTCTTTCCCTAGGCCGATATCTATAAGATTTCTTCCAACATTTTCTTCTAGAATTCTTATGATTTTATGCCTTAAGTTTAAGTCTGTTAGCCATTGTGTGTTGATTTTTCTGAGAGGTGAGATTTGTGGATCTTGTTTCAAATCAACAATTTATAGAGTGTTAACCATAAACAACTGCTAGAAATGCAAATACTACATTGACTTCAAAATCTTAAAGGTGTTCTTGAAAAAGTTTCATGTAATTAAATTATAATTTTACTATTAGGGTTTTTAAGTATACATTAAATTAACTTTGAAAGTGTTGGGAAGAAGGTGACCAATGCTGCTAAATCAAATAGTTGTCAATGCTTATATTAATATTATCTTTCTGTAGCATTTGTAACTGATTTTTAAAAAGTATTTTTCAGAAATGTAATTGTTATGAAAAAAATTTAAATATATATATATATAAGTTTATGAAGTTAAAGATGAAAGGAACTTCTCCCAACCTGCCCCCTAATTTTAATAATCAAAGATAAATACCATTCAAAATTTGTAGTATACCCTTAAAAAGTTATCTATCTTATACCATATGACATATGTCAGATGTTATGGGGTATGTGCCATGTAATTTTTCATTTTACTAGCTATATTATGTTATTTGACATATTTCAGATGACATGTAACATATGCTATGCAACTTTTTCCTTTTCTACAAAAATGGTTTCATATGATATATAATGCTAATTGACCTGTTTCTTTGTTTATTTTCATTAAATATATTTTGGACATATTGTTCATGTCCGCTCCTATATATCCACCATTCATTTCAATTCATTGTATCAGTGTGTCAACATTTACTAATCTACATCAAATACCCTACTGATTGATAATTAAGTGGGTTCTACTTTCTTATTTTTAGTAATGTGGTATTGAAAATCCTTAAAATGTATCTTTAATTATTTCTGCATGGATTTCTATACAATACATTTCTAAAAATACAAGTGCCAAGTCAAGGGGTGTGAAACTTTTAAATGCTTAGAAATATCACTGTGTTGCCATCTGAAAAGATATGCCAATTTATAGTCAACAAACAGTGAATGCTAGTGTCTGTTTCTTCATATCCTTGCCAATAATGTAGTTTTCTGTCTTTTTCCTTTTTTAAAAAGATTGGTGGGCATAATATAATGTATTTCATGGAGTTTTTAGTGATGTTAACCATAGTTTCATGCTTATTAACATGAAACTTATGTTAACTTATTTGTATTTCTTCTGTGCATATCTCGTTCCTATAGTTTGTCCATTTTTTACCAGTTTGTGTGTTCCCCCTTAAAATTTGCAAGAACTATTTGTATATTAAGAGTGACAGGATTCAGTATATTAAAGAGATATAATTTTTCCCAGTTATTATCTGTTGAAATGTTTATACAGTTTATACTATTTCTTGGTACATAACAGTTTTAAATTTTTACATACTACATTTTATCAATGTATTCCTTTATGTCTTCTCTCTTTTTCTGGGAAGGCTTTCCTCACTCCAAGATTGTAAAAATATTTCTCTTGCATTTAATTTTATGCTTTCATAGTTTCATGAACTTTTTTCTATCTATAATCAAACTAGGATTTGTAGTGTTAGGAGGAAAGAAAATGGGTCAAACTTTGTTTTTCCTAAATGATTATCTAGATGTCTCTAAATAATTCATTGAGTGATTCTTCTTGTCCTTATGTTATGAAATGACATTTATCCCATTTTTGCATATATATATATATCAACACATATATTATATATATATATATGTACACACAGAGAGACAGAGAGAAATAGACTCTATCTACTCTATCTAAATATATTTGTCTGTTCCACTAATATTTCTATATATGCCTATGCTAATAAGAGTTTATTTTAATCATGATAGTAATAGGTTTTAGTGGTTTATAGATCTGGTTTCCTCACTCCACTAGTACTCTTATTTTAAAAAAATCTTATTAGATATTGAATCTTGTTATTGCAGATGAACTTTAAAATCACATTGTTATGTTCCAAATAACATTTGTGTTTACAATTAGTAATTATATGATTATGATAATTAAGTGGAAATAATTTAGGCCACTAAAATAAAGTGGTTATTTTTTCATTCATTCATTCATTTTTAAAATTTAGAAGTACAGCTATTAAGCACTGTAGGTAAAGTAGTGAGCAAAAGAGATCTTCTTCTTAACTTTCAGCTCTTATGGATAATAATTATATAAATAATCTCAATATATAAAATGCATACATATAAAACATGATATTATATTGTTTTAAGAGTCCTCAGCTAAACTGGGGCTCCAGTACCAGAGTGACTAGCAACTCTGTCCTAAAGGGAAATGAAAGTGAGTTGGACATGGGTGTTTACAGTGTGCCTTTCATAGGACACTTCTTTTACTGGACAGACAGCCTAATATCCAGTTGTATGACCCATGATCGGGGGGTCCCTCACATGGGGAATTTGTTTATACTGGTAGACATCCTTGTGCCTCTTGTCTGACCTGTGTCCAGTTTATGCCTGCCTGACCATCACTCTGGTGATGGAATCTGGACCCTGTGTTCTCCCTGGCAACCCCAGGAAAACCATGCCTAGAGCAACCTCTATTTCTTCAGATGGAAGTCAGGCAGCGAAGGAGCATGGCAACTAGCAGTACATACAAGGGATTAGGGTGTAGGCCACTTTAAATTTGTGGGCAAATGCCTTAATGGTTCATTTAAAGGAAATGATGGGAAAAGTAGAGAGCTCGGTCTGCTAAGCAGGAAAGATGCCTCAAAGTTTTTATCTGTAGCCACCTGCTTGAGCCATTTGGGTGTGGTTTTCTATTTCTAATGCCTAGGCCCAGCAACATTTGCTGTGTTGTTCCCATTGCATACATAATAGTGATTACATAAATAATTTCATATATATATAAAAACACAACAAATTATTCACAAAAGAATAACAGTACGATAGGTTATAACAGATTTATAATGGGGATTTATTAAATGCATTTCTGAGGAAATGACATTTGAGCAAAAAATTAAGGATGAATAGGAATTACCCAGTCTGTGAATATGGGAAAGAACCTTTAAGGCGGCAACGATAGCATGTGTGAAGGCCCTGAAACAGCAAATAGCTCAGGATATTTGAGAAACTAAAAAGTCACCATAGCTGCAGTGAGGTAAACAAGAAGAATGGCAAGATGTGAGTCGTGAGACATATACTGGGCAATTACAGACCATGATAAGGATTTTACTCTTTACCCTAAATTGCAATGGAAAACCATTGGAGGGCTTTAAATCGGGGAGAGATTTGATCATATTTGCATTTTTAAAGATGACTCTGTCTGTTGCTAGAAGAAGGACTGGCTTAGATCAAGGGTAGAAGTAAGAGGATCAGTTGTGAAACTGTGATGGTAAAACAAGAGATGATGGTGATTTGATCTTGAATTAGAAAGGAAATGGAGCTAGAGGTAGACAAATTTAAAGTGTATGTTTTGGGTAGAATTGGTGGGATTTGGGGATGGATTAGATTGATGTGGTTCATGGCTGATATGGGTATCTAATTTAAGTGATTTTCTTATATCTGTCCTCCATTTCATTGATTTTTAAAATATATTTCTATTTTTTTTATTTTGATGTTAACTTTTATTTCTGAAATGGCTTTATGGTTTCCATATACTCTACTACTGCAGTTTTCACTTCCTTTTTTGTCTGATTGCCTATTATCTGATTTCTTCTCTCTTCTTCGAATATCTTTTCCAAAGAGTCTATGTTTTTGTTATTCAAAATAAAGACATTTTCAATGATTTTTTTTCTATTTCCTGGAGAAATTCTGCTTGAAGAGTATTTTTAATATATATTTTGTGTCATGTCCCATATACACTTTATCTTTTAGTATGTATGCACAGATACTATTTTGGAAAATTGGTACTTGTAATATTTGAATATGCATATGTAGGCCTGTCATTTGCTTATTATTTGTATAAAGAGGACAATAAATGTTGGAGATGGGATGGAAGTAGAGGCAGCTGATGACCTCAATGTGTATATATTGCTTTAGATCACTTTCCATCAAATCTAATGAGCCTGCTGCCCTGAGATTCTGTTATTCCTTTTCATTTTGTCATTATCCATTTTAAAGGAAAAAGGGTCACTCCTGTTGAATGTCAGACCAATATGGATCATTTAAAGATAACACCGAAGCCTAGGAACTAACAATTGCTTGTCTTGGGGGTGCAATTAGGGTTTATTTATACTTATTCATTTTATTTTGTAAAGCAGCCCTATGTCAAAACATCATATATACTTCCTCAGATTCCCACAGGACCACGAGTTTCCACTACTTACTTTGCCTTAACTTGCACCAGTGCTAACCTACCATACTTAGGCTTCATGGTTCCTCATCTAAGGCCAATGCATTGATTGCCTGTAAAAGCCAGGGCCTCCCTTTTGGGTGTTACCGCACAGTCAGACCCACAAAATATGCACCTTGAGTTTTTTTGCTCCTTCTTTCACTTGTATGTATAACTTGTTGCAGAGTGTGAATTGACTCCTGAGCTGCCTATATAGGATGACTCGACCTGGAAGTATAGGCGTTAACTCCTCAGAGGGTGAATATTGACCCAAGGCAAGAGAACAAAGCAGAGTCATGCAGTTAAATGTCTTTCTTCCTGACATGGGTTGCTCTGAAGATTGCTCTACTGCCTATCTGGAGACCTCCTGTGTGGTTGAGAGGATGTACCTGTTCAACATTCTACTGTCTTGCCCAGAAGAGTAACACATTACTTAGAGTTGTTTCCCATCCTTTTCTACCTAGCTTACCATTTTATCCACTGTCACTGCATTTGGATTGAATTTCTAAAAAAAAAGCATCAGCACTTAATCTTGTTATCAGGACTTTGGGCTCTTTTTTCTTTTTTTAAAATTTCAAAATATTAAGGGGGTACAAATGTTTTAGGTTGCATGGATCATTTTTGTAATGCTTAAGTCCTGGCTATAGGTGTGCCCGTCACCCAAATAGTGTTCAAAAACAGGCTCTATTTTCTAAAGAACCCATATTAAGACAAATGACACGGCAAATTTTTAGTTAACTGATGTCTTTATTTCCAAAACCTTACCTTGCCAGTCTCTTATTTATTTTTAATATGTGTTAAGACAGAATCAGATATGTATAGTGGCTCCCTCAGTTGCATCTTCTTTGTCATTCTGTTGTGTGCCTCACCATGACTCTAATCCTCATTGATACAAGTAAAGTTTATTTGGCTGAGTCCTTCAGTGCTCACTCAGATACTCTCAGAAAAATACCGTTTTTCAAGCTCAAGATTTGTAGAAATATACACTGTTTTCATATATCCCCCTCACTTTGATCTTAATTTCATTGTTTCTAGAAATATTATTTTAGATAGTGATTATTCTCTAGTTTTTTCATACATGCTGTGAAATGCTCCATTTTTCTATTTTTCCCCTCTTTGGGAGGTGGTAGTGGTAGTGGATTCAGTAAGTAGTTAAGTAGAGCTAAAAAGATTTACGTAAATGTGCCTTTAGTCCCCCAACTTTCACCAGAGATATATTTGCAAGTGTTAACTACACACACCCTCCTAAAATACTTTATCTCCTTGTGTTCATGATACCTCTGTACTCATGTGTTTTTTTTGCTATATTACTGGATACTTTGTTTAATTTTCCTTTATGGCCTTTATCTTTTCAAATCATTCCTTAAATGTTGGAGGCTCTGCTATTATCTGAATGTTTTTATACCCCCAAAATTCATATGTTGAAACCTAATCTCCAATGCAATAGTATTAAGAAGTGAGGCCTTTGGGAGATGATTAGGTCATGAGAGCAGAACCCTCATGAATGGGATTGGTGTCCTTATAAAAGAAGTCAAAGGGAGCTTGTATGTCCTTTCTGCCATGTGAGGACAAAGTAACTAGGTGTCATCTATGAACCACAGAACCCTCAGCAGGCACTCAATCTGCCGGTGCCATTATCTTGGACTTTCCAACCTCCAAAACTGTAAGCGATAAATTTCTGTTGATTATAAATTACCCAGTCTGGGATATTTTGTTATAGCAGCCCAAACAGACAGCCTCCTAAGGCTATGTTTAGGTCCCGTTATCTTTTCACTCCATGCAGTCTACCTGAATGATCTCATTCACTGCAATGGCTTCAAATATCAGTGACATATTTTTGAATCTCAGAAACTGTCTTTAGCCCAGACTTATCTTCTGAAATTTATATTGATATCTAACTGCCTGCTTCCATATTTCAAACTTGTCTAAAAGAAAATGCTTGATTTTCTCCCCAAACCTACTCATCTGCCAGCCTTCCACATATAAGTTAATATACCAATATCCACCTATTATTCAGGATGATAACCTAGGGTCACTTTTTATTTTTCTCTTTTCTTCATGGGCTACATCCAATCTAGTAGAAATGATGCCAATTTATCTCCAAAATAGATACTTCTTCCTTCAATCTTGTCCTTCTGCAACCCATTCTCACATCAATCAGAGTGCTCTTTTGGAAACACATTCCATATTATATCATTCCCCTTTTTTAACCTCCTACAGTGACCCCTGCTCAAATACCCTTGGGTTACAGTTTCATATTTCTTAAAACAACTTATAAGGCCTATAATTATGTAGCTTCTGATTACCTTTGCAGATTCATCCTTTACCTTTGGCTCCCTTCACATTTTATACACAAGGAAAACATTTAATTTCTCAAACGTGCCATGGCCTTTCTCCCGTGGGCCTTTATACATACTTTCTGTTCTTCCTGGAGCATTTCCCCCCATATTTCCATTTTGTGTGGCTCACTATGAATTATACTTCAAGTGTTAATATTATCCCTTAAGTCAGGAAGTCATTCCTGTCCATTATCCCCCAGGTCGCATTAGATGTTCCTCCAATATACTATAATTAGCACACTAATTATAGAGCTAAAATGCTTTGTTTATATATCTAAGTCCCTTTTTAGACTGTGAGCTCTGTTATGGCAGATAATAAATCACTCTTATTTATTTCTGTCCGGCACAGCAACACTTTACCAAATAATGGACTGGGTAAGTGGTTTTCACATCAGATTCTCCAGAGTTCTGAAAGTTCCTTACAGGTCACTTGAACGCAGAAGTAGGGTAGGAAGAGGTACAAAGGAGGATGGGAGGTAATCGAAGGAGGAGCTCTGGGGCCTCAGCTCCACTCCAAATAGAGAAGCTACACTTTTTACCAATATTGAATATGAAACTTTACCTTCTGATTTTGTTTGAGAATAGACTGTGCTGAGAAAAAAAAAAAAAGCTTGAGAAACAACTGAAGTTCATGATATTTATGATCCCTAAAGTTCTGAATTCTGTAATGTAGTGCAATTAAAATCAATTAAATGGCTAGAATAACATAAACTGAAAGCATTAGACTCTATTCTACATACATAGAGTCTTCAAAGAGATTCACCTAGGACATGGAACATTTTCAGGCATTCACCAGATCATTAACATTAGTGTAACCGATTTCAAGAATACATTTTTCCCCAAGAGTGCATATCCTCCTGCCTAGAAACAAATAACTATGTTGCTCCCTCAGAAGTAGAATTCTACTTTACTGCAATTCCTATTCAAACCCATGATATTTCATTCCATTTTAGTTAGTAAATCAAATAAACCTATAAAATCCATAAGCTTTTCTCTTGACTATGGTAGTCCCTTGATTTAGGAAATGTGACTAAATATAAAAGAAAATATTCAGAAACACAATTGCACAGCTAATTAAACCACTTGCCTTGGTGGTTAATGAGCATCCCAAGAAAGGATCACAAAAGCAAAATAGACATTTTAAAAGTCGGATAAATAGATATTATAACATTTTTATTAAAATTTATTAAAGTTCTTTGTACTGTTCTCTCTCTCTCTCTCTCTCTCTCTCTCTCTCTCTCTCTCTCTCTCTCTCTCTCTCTTTCTCTCTCCCCCCCTCCATTTTGTAATATTTTTGCTTTAGCTGTGAATTATGAAGTGTAGCATGCAAGAAGTGGCAGAGGTCTTGGAGACATTATAGCATAATGTTTCTGTTCATCAGATGTGGAAAGAAACCCAGGTATGGGAAACAACTCATCTGAGGTCACTCAAGCAATCAAAATAGTCCTGAAAGTCAGGACTTTAATTAGATGTTTTTTAAATAATAAATCTTCAATTTAATTCATATATTTAACAAATATTCAAATTTAAGAAAGAACAATAGTCCCCATGTGGTAATGCAGCATGGTGGATGGAATATAGATTTTAGAGGAAGACAGATCTGGGTTTGTGTTCCAGTTATGCCTCTTTCTAATTACTTAAAAACTTTGGACCTCAGTTTCAGCCCCTGAAAAACTAGAATGGAAATATCAATTGTGATAGATTACATTTTTCCAATTTGGCCACAACAATATGTCCCATCCCACATGCTCTTCTATGATGTGATCTTGACACTCCTACCATCAATAGGTGGATCTTTCTCCTATTGCCTCCAATCTGGTTGAACTTTAGATTGCTTTGATCATTAGAGGACAGCAGAAGTGACATTATATGGCTTCCAAAGCTAGAACAGAAAAGGCCCTAGAGTTTCTACCAGGCTCTCTTGGAATACTTGCTAGGAGGTAGACAGAGGTCATATATGAAGTCTAACTGTTCTGTGACTACTATTTTGATCTGTTAGACAGTCCCAGATGAGATCCCAGCCTAAACTCAGCATCTAAATCAACTACATGAGTGAAACATTTTGGTTGTTCAGTCCAGTTGAACCTTCAAATGACTGAAGCCCCAGCTGATATTTGGCTGCAGGGCATATGAAACCCCAAGAATTGAACAGCTGAGCCCTTCCTGAAATCCTGACCAACTAAATCATTAGCATAGTAACCCGATTTTCATTTTACATAAAGTTTAGAGTTATTTGTTATGCAACAATAGTCACCTTAATACATATTTTATAAGGACTAAAAGGTATGATGTCTGTAATGTACATAGTACCGTGCTCAACAACCACCACCACAGCACAGACAAAAAATTTACTTATTACTGGATTACATTAAAATAAAGAACTGTTTGGTTCTTGTATTAAGGCAATGGCAATTTCTTATTACATGCAATTTAAATTAAACTTCTGGAACATACATTATTGATTCAAGCTAATTTATTAACTTTTAACTCATTTATTTTTCTCTTTCACTCTTGTTCTTACACATACTCTCAATTCTTTTCTTTCTCTAGGTCTCGGTCATTGTCATTTTGATTTGGCTTTTGTCTAAACAAATAATGTGTGTGCATTACATTCTGT
Source organism: Indri indri (assembly GCA_004363605.1). Lineage (NCBI taxonomy): Eukaryota > Metazoa > Chordata > Mammalia > Primates > Indriidae > Indri > Indri indri. The sequence goes on along the minus strand of RJWJ010006574.1, from coordinate 35,183 downwards.
TGGCTACTATTCCATAATAACTATATTGTGTGACATTTTACAAGTTTTCCCAGTGTAGATATACATCCACTTATAAAAATCAATATATACTTATTCCAAACACAGGTGCTTCTATGAAGCAAATTTATGTAGACTCTATGCCTAGGGCATAAACATGAAACCACAAAAATTAAATAAAATTTATCTTATCATTTGTCCTTCCAATTTGTGAAGAACATATATAACACTAATGCATATATAGGATGAGGAAATAACTACTCCCTAAATAATGACAAAAATATTTCTTATGTAATGAATAAGGTAGGGTATGTGTTAGGAAAATATGCTCACTAAACAAAAATGAACATCATTTTAAATGCAATAATGTGTCTATTCACCTGCATATCACAAGACTTGAGAATAGTTATTCTCTTCTCTAAATAATGCAGTGAAAATTGCCAAATGTCAGAAGAAATCAACACTACTTGGAGCTAACTGAATGTCCATACAGAGTAATTTCCAATTTACTAGGCCTCTCTGGAGAAGCTACTTGTTCTTGTACCTCTCATTACTGAACACGTTATGTATAAGCAAAATTTTCATTTATTGCTTTGGGTAGAAGGAAGGCAACTTGCATTCACGGAGTGCATAGTATTCACCAAATGTAACTCTGATATTTCACACATCAATATCATTTAATTCTCCCAGTACAATATTGTGAAGCAAGAGGAAGCATGTATGTAAGTGTTTACTGGTAGTACAACCAAGCAATACTTTTCTTCAAGGATACATAAAATGTTAGTCTTGGAAGAAACTGTTACAGATCATTTAGTCTAGTGCTTTTTAACCAGGTTATGGCCTCGATACTGTTAATATGGGCAACATATTACTATAAATAATATGTCTTATTATAACCAAAAGATCTAAGGAGAGTAGAGTTGGGGTAGAAGTATGTGTGGTCTGAAAAAAAAAATCATCCAGGATTTTCTGATCTGCCCCTTTGAATACATGCTGCTCCCCCTCACCTCCCCCTACCTGTCACCCTCATTTGAGAATCATGAAGTGGTTGAATTCTCTTTCTTTACAAATGAAGCAGTTGGGACATTATGCCAGCTAAGAGGAATTGATTTGGCCAAAACACACACTGCAATATAATGTCTGAAGAGGGTTTAAAATCCTTTTCATCTCTATGTTCTTTCTCTTAGGATACTGCTAACTCCTCTTCCAAAATGTGCACTGATTAATGTCAGGATTTTAAGAAATGCTGGATTTGGGAACTGATCAGGCCATCCTTATATAAGCAGAACTCATTTTTTTTTTTGATGTGGAAATTATGTGAGTGCAAGGGTCCCATGGTCTTCATATATTAGTCAATGTCCCATTTGCAAGATAAAGCCCAGAACACTGGTGCTGGCATCATCATCTGTAATTCCAGGCAAATGAGAGAAATGCCATGCATATTGATTACTGTTTCTACAAAATTGAAGTTGATGGGGAATTTTAGATGGCGATAACCACGATAGGAATTAAAATTATAGCCTGAACTGCTATCTGAACATGAATCAAAGTATTCTATTACTTGTAAAAATCATTTAATGGGTGTACCCTCCCATAGAAATGCATTCTTTCTGCTCATTTTGTTGATTGATTTTTGGCATGAATGCAGGTGTGGGAAGATACACTTTATTTGATTCCCTAGTACTTATTTGTATTATTTTATTAATTTATTTTAGCAGAACAATCAATATACTTTTAATGAATCCAGATTGAAGGTCAGCTCCTCCCAGTGACTTATTTCACCTCTATAAATTGTTATTATTAAATTAAATCATTGGAAAACAAACCATTTGATTTTCAATATTGAAGGTGAATGCTGCAGTTTAGTGGTTATTAAGTATCCTGGCATTCAAATTCAGCATAGATTCAGCTTTTGCTAGAAAAAATATATTTGCTTCTGAGTCAAATGAGCTACACCATCACAACCTAATTAAGTTCTTCATCCAAAGCAATTTAAAAGAATTATTAAACACATTCATCCTAGTTCTCCCGGCCTTCAAGTCAGACTATCCGAAACTCACTGAAGAGAACACACTGTCCATTTATTCAGGGACAGGATATGTTTGATTTTCCTATGACTTTTACTCATTGATTGGTTTTTATATCCTAACATTCTTTACTAACATCACTTAGTAAATCTTAAACTTAATCCTTATCCATTGCAATATATTATTCATTCTAAGCATTAAATCCTGGCTTCTTTTCTCATACCATCCATCTCATCGAGAGTGACAATACACATCTTCTCCAACAAATAACAACTTTTTCTTCCTTTATAATTCTAACTAAGATTATTTGGACCATGACATTTTCTTATGTATGACTTTCCACCTCTTATCTCTATAACCATCTTTTAGCATCCTTACTTACAGAAAAAGTGTTCAAAAGCAAACGTGATTTTGTAGTTATTTATCTGTTGATCATAATTTGCAAGTTTGCAAAGACAATACTTTCAACTTAAAATTAGAGCCAGAGATTGCATTATCTTCATACTATTTAAATAAAATCAAACAATGTGATTCGGAAAAGGAAAGAAGCATTAAGCAGTAAAGCTCCCATACCAGACTAAATCATGTGCCTGAGAGTATGGAGTAACGTCTTTTGCTTTCCCTTTTTAATTCAGTTGGAAGAAAAGAAGCATACAATCCACTTTGCTCCTTTGTGCCCTGGATAGAAAATTTTAGCCAATTTTTACTGAATATCGTCCATAAGGGAAAAAGATTTGTCTTTATCACCAAAATGCTAGCATGTTTTCCAGAAATATGAGTTTAAGAAGAAGTAAAAATGTATGCTGTAATGACACTAACATTTCCACATAAAATAAATAAGTTAAAGAGAAGGAAAAGATGACAGAAGCATATACACTCTTATTAAATAAAATTATTATTCTATTTAAAAGTTCAATTGTCATTGCAAAAAGCCTGAGAATAAAGATTAAATTTGCATAAACTGTTTAAGAAAGGATTCGGATTCCAGGCTTGTGCTGTCAAAATGCCACTAACCAACTCGTGACAACTAATTAGGATTCCAGTGTGTGTACTGTGGCCTGAAAAGAATTGTAGCAATATATTTAACCATTAAAATAAATAAAATGACTGGGAAGTAAACACCACGTAACTGATTATGTCACAGATTACTTATTGTGGCATGTAAAGCTGGCTTTACTTGTGAAGTTGTCATTAACAAAGTTAACATTTATGTAAACTTGCTTCTTCATTTTTAATTGAAAGTAAGCATCTTAAATACAGAGACAGCTCATGCTTTTTTGCAGCTCACACGTTATCTTAAACATTGCATGGACTAAGTGCCATCAGTACATGCTAAATGCTTACAGCTACTTCCTCATTCAAAATTAACCTTTGATAAATTTGTTATATTTATTAACTAACCCAAAACACCACATAACACTCCATTCTTATTTTTCTTTCAACATTTTCTGGATCTAAATGCAAGATGACAGAAGGATTGGCTTAGAACTGGTAGATATCTTTATCTCTTCACAGAATAGATGTGCCACTTTAGCATAGACACACATAATGAGACACTATTCTCTTTGTCATGCCCTGCCTACTCCGCCCCTCACAGCTGGAGGCATTGGTGCCCTCCACCAACACGCTCAGTCACACATGGTCCCTGAGCCAATCCTGCTGATAGCAGGCATATACATAAAAAGAGTCACAGCAAATTACCAAGTGGGGTCTAGAGCTAAACTTTTGCACTTGACTGAGGTTGCAAGTGTCTGTTACCTGCCTGACATCCATATCAATACACTCTCTATGATGGCTGGGGTTTGCCTCTGTGATTTCTTGGCTAAGATCTTCAATTCCTAGTGGTACTGTAGACTATTCTAAACCCAAAATCACCTGGCTGAAACCCAGTATCTACCCTAGTTCTTATTATCCGCCTCTTTAAGGGCTGGATCCTGCACAGTATACCCTGTATCCCATCATTTCCCCATTCCCTAGATACTAGGTAAGATCTTTCTAGGAAAAGAATGGAAACCACAATGCTTGCTGAAAAATGCTCCTGTGTATCTCATCCTTTGGATAAAATACAGTTTGGCTATGCTCCTCAGAGTTCAATCCTATATCCAGATCAGTTTCTTACATCCTCTAAACTTCCTTCTGGCTACCATTCTCTCACCCTACCAGCAAGCACCACCACTAAAGCTTATCTCCTACTTGGCATAGCTGACCAAAAGATAATAATGACAGACATTAACAATGTCGCAGTATCCCTTTGGTATCATTCTCTGCCATCTTCATCATTTTCAATTAAATTAATAATGAGTCTCAATTAAAATAAAAATAGTGTGATATGATTCTTCATGGACTGATCATGCTGTCAGCATTTTCATAGCCAAAGAGTTGCATTTGGTCTGCATTTCATTAGTTCTAGTCACAATAAAACATGCTAACAATGGAGGCTGAATGGCTTTATGTCTATGCTCAATCCTCTGAACATGTCTGCCTCCCTTTCCTCCTCAACATTGCTTCTAATGCATTTTTATTCTGAGATACAATGCTTTGAAATAAACACTATGTTTAAAAAGTCTGCTTTGTAATTAGGTAGTCACATACATGTAGTTGAAAACAAGATCATAATACTCCACTTGGAAACATATAATTTAAACAACTAAGAGGTTATGTATTCTAAGCAACCTTTTGTTTCTTGAAAAACTATTTTTAGTATGCAAATATACAGATGTGCACACCTGTTGCTCTCTAATGAATAAGTTGTGTCAGATCTAACAAAAGTGATAAATCTTGTTTAGTTATAAATTTAAAAAAAATCGATGCATCCTTCTTGTGTCTTATTTATATGAAGCTTCTACTTTTGCTACAGTATCTACATATGTCAATATGAATATTATGATATATTAAAAAACAAGACTCTTAAATTCATATGGCAGCAAATGTCTCAGCAATATTTGATATTTTAAAATGAAATATCCACTGATTAGGCCAGATATTCAGTTCAGCAAAACCAAAACAAAAATCTTGCAGTTGATTATAAAAGTTACTGTCAAATATTCATATCTTTTCTAAATTGGAAATGGTACAAGAATCCAATGTTCCTTGGTGGATTTTATTTTTTAGCAAGGTTATATCAATATCAATCACGTGCTAAGATGTCAAATGGCTTATACAGGGTAGCCTAACACCTTCATTAATGTATTGCAAATGTAATGACCTTGATACATGCATGCCTGTAAAGTAGAATGATAAATTAGAAACATTTCAATGGAATAAACCAAATAATGGCTCTGTGGGCATTTTCTATGCATAACCTTGAAGTTTAATGTATGAGAAACCTGTTATTTTATTTATTTGCTAATGCTATTTACAATACATATGGTTAGATGTATATGTGCAGATTTATATTACATATGAAATATATTAAAGAAGGTTCACACACACACACATATACATATGCACATAATTTGAGGGGCATATGTTATTTCATTTTTGTTCAGGCCTAAGTAGGCATGTCACATATTTTAACTCATATAATTCTTATAAAATTATAGGCACCCAAAAGATATCATTCTCTTTTTACAAATAAAGAACCCAGAATCCAGACTTTTTCCACTGCAGCATGTGATTTCCTATTTTCTATCAACTGGTAGACCTTTCATAAGTATGTTTTTCATTTTACCAACTTTATGGTTGATTCAATAAACAATATCAGCCAAATCAAATTATTTTAATATAGTTACTCCACATCGTATTTATTATGTGACAAGTGGGATAACAAGTGGAGAGGGGATGATGAGTAGATGAGAAATGATATATTAATAAGATAATGCATGCTGATTGCAAGAAGTAAAGCACAATGGATAAGTATATGGGAGTCAACCTGAGAGAAAAACAGCAGAACTGAGAGCAATTCTTCTGAGTGAAAGTGCAGTGGAGATGAATATCTTTCAAGTCACACTTCCGGTTTACGATGGCATTCAACTAGCAGTCTACTACTAAGCCTTTCCTTAAGATAGCAAAAACTCATGAAGAGTAAAAACACACACAAAAAACTCCCTTATAAAAGAGCCTGCACTCTATTGTCATAATTTAGGATTATTTTATGTTAACATTAAGACCCACAGAGCTAAGTAGAGACTCCTAATAAGAAAATGATACATTCTACCCATGATAGTAAAATAAACTTGAAAGCTTGCAATAAAAAAATACTTCCTGCTCTGGCTGTCCTATAACTAAGATATCCAGGGTTTGTGCCAATCAGGGACCTGTACAATCATCTCACTATATACTATTATTTTTATTTTTTACGCTGATGTTATTGAGGTGTAATATACTTATATATTACAAAATGATCCATTTTAAACATACTGCTAGGTTATTTTTGACAGATACATGCGCATTTTTAATCATACCCACAGTCAAGATATAGAGCATTTTTATCACTCCAGAGAGTTCTCCCTTGCTTGCACCTAGGCAATATCAAACCCCTCAAACAATTATTGATCTTATTTTTATAAGCCAAATTAGGTTACCTATTTTCAAACTACGTACAAATGGAATCATGCAGTACGTGCTCTTTGTCTCTGGCTTATAATATTTAGCTCAGCATAATATTTCTGAGATTCATTCATGTTTATGCGTGTATTGGTAGTACATTCTCTTTAATTCCTTAGAAGTATTAATTGCATATAATATACCACAATATATACCTATTGATAAAAATTATTATTGTTTCTAATTTTTAGAGATTGTAGTAAATATTGCTGTAAACATTTGTGAACAAGTCTTTGCAGGAGCATGTTTTTATTTCTCTTGGGTAAGTACCTACGGGAGATCTCTGTGAGGACTTTTTTCCTTGATTAATCAATTAATTAATTAATCTGTTTTTATTTCCGCATATGCAGACAAAACAAGTAATCTTGACTTTTTATTTATTTGTTTATTTATTTTTATTTCAGGGTATTATGAGGGCACAAACATTTTTGGTTACTCTTTGAGAATTTTTTTAAGCCTTTTAGGGCAACTTTATCATTGCCTTTACTCAAAGCCTAGTGTATCCCTACTACTGATGTGTGACTCTTCTGAGTTTTCTACTGAATGTGCCAGAAGTTCAGTGAAGTCTTTACACTCTGTCTACTCAAAACTCAAACGGACATCAGTCCTCTGTGTGTGTGACCTATGGGAATTATTCACCTTACAGTTCCCCAATGTTTCTTTGCTTAATCTTATAGATTTTTACCCTACCTATGTGTAAATTTATGTTTAGAAGTAAATACATTGAGACTCAATGCAGGTTTTTGGAGAAATTTCTCTATATATTTTCCTCCTTTCCAAGACTCTGCCCACAAATTCTAGCCTCCTCAGCCTCTCCTAACTCTTATCTCTGTCTCAACTCCAGAAAACCTCTATGTTATGCTTGGATACCCCATTTTTTCGCAAAGGTGCAGAAAGTGGTCCTCAGCAGAAAGACTGGGTGATCATAGGTCTCACTCCCTTTGTTTCCCTTCTTGCAGGGATCATTATCATGAACTGCATGTTTTTCAATGTCTGAAAACAGGGCATTTATATATTTTGTCAAAGGATACAAACCAATGGAAACACATATCATGCTCATGGATAGGTAGAATAAGCATTGTTAAAATGTCTGTATAACCCAAAGTGATTTACAAATTCAATGTAATCCCCATCAGATTACCAAAGTCATACTTCACAGATATAGAAAAAAGTATTCTGTGCTTCATTTGTAGCCAGAAAAGAATCTGAATGGCCAAAGCAATCTTAAGCAAAAAGAACGAATCTGGAGGATCATGTTACCAGACTTCAAACTATACTACGAGGCCATAGTAACCAAAATAACATGGTGTTGGTACAAAAATAGAGACATAGACCAGTGGATCAGAACAGAAAACATAGATATAAAACCATAATCTTACAATCAACCGATCTTTGACAAAGCAGACAACAATGGACACTGCGGAAAAGAAACCCTATTCAGTAAATGGTGCTGGAAAAGCTGGATAGCCACATACAGAAGAATGAAACAGGAGCCCTATCTCTCACCACTCACCAAAGTCAATCGAAGATGGACAAAAACTTAGATCTAAGGAATGAAGCCATAAGTATTCTAGAGGAAAATTTAGGTAAAACTCTTCTAGATATTGGCTTAGGCAAAGAATTTATGACTAAGACCTCAATGGTAGTCATGGCTACAACAAAAATTAACAAATGGGATTTCATTAAACTAAAAAGCTTCTTCACAGCTAAGGAAATAATCAGATCAGCAAATAGACAACCTACAGAATGGGAGAAAATATTCAAAAACTACACATCCAGGAAAGGGCTAATAACCAGTGTTTATAAAGAATTCAAACAAATCAGCAAGAAAAAAACAAACAACCCCCTTAAAAAGTGAGCAAAAGATATGAACAGAAGCTTATCAAAAGAGGAAAGACTAATGGCAAATAAACATATGAAAAAGCATTCAATGTCACTAGTCATCAGGGAAACACAAATTAAAACCACAATGAGATATCTCCTTACTCCAGATAGAATGGCATTTATCAAAAAGTCCAAAAAACAATGGATGCTGGTGTGGATGTAGAGAGAAAGGAACACCCATACACTGCTGGTGGGACTGCAAACTAGTACAAGCTCTGTGGACAGTAATATGGAGATACCACAAAGAACTACAAGTAGAACTACCATTTGATCCAGCAATCCCATTATACACTATTGGTGGGACTGTGAATTAGTACTACTTCTAAGGAATATGGTATAGAGATTACTCAAAGATCTAAAAGTAGACCTACCATTTGATACAGCAATCTGACTATTGGGTATTTACCCAAAGGAAAAAAAAAGACTTTTCATCAAAAAGACACCTGCACTTGAATGTTTATTGCAACACAATTCACAATTTGCAAACATGTGGAATCAACCCAAGTACCCATTGATTCATGAATGGATTAATAAAATGTGATATATGTATACCATGGGGTGCTACTCAGCCATAAAAAAATGAATTAATACCTTTTGCAACAATCTGGATGGAACTGGAGACCGTCCTCCTAAGTGAAGTGTCTCAAGAATGGAAAAACAAACACCACATATACTCTCTATTAAATTGGTACTAACCGAAGAGCACACACCTATATAGGGGGAAGTAAAACTCAGTGGAAAGCAACCAGGTGGAATGGGGGAGGTGGGCAGGGATAGAAACCTACCTAAGGGCTACTATGAACACTATTTGGGTGACGGGCGCACCTTCAGCTGGGACTCAAGCATTGCCAAAGTGATCTATGTAACCTAAAACATTTGTACTCCCTTAATATTTTGAAATAAAAAAAAATTCTAGTTGTTTACAGTTGGATGAAAGTCATGTTTCAGGCACATTGTTATGACTGGAAACTCATGTCTATGGATATTGCTTTTGAAGATGGCCAGAGTACTATGCCCCTGCCCTTGTATCTTCTAGTTCTTTCCCATGGTGCGGAATACCATCATTCCCACTAGATAAAGCAAGGAGTTGAGGGGAGTGATAACTATTTATTGCTTCTGGAAAGGGATAATGACCACCTTTAAAGTTGGTTCCACTAGACAGGATAAAGAGAGAAAGAACCCTGGTGTCATCATGAGTTAGAGACTGTTCTATTGTGTATGTTTCTTTGGTTTAGCAAGAAAGAAAGGGATGGTGAAAATAGGCACCTATTTCAACTCTATTCAAAAAATTTGAACTCACAGAAGCAGAGGTTAGAATGATGGTTTCCAGCGGTTGGGAGCAGGTATGGGGAATGGGAAAATGTTGACTAAAGGGTATATAGTTTCAGTTGCACAAAAATAATAAGTTCTTGCTATCTAGTGTACATTATGGTGACTATAATAAATAATAATGTATTGCATACTTTAAAATTGCTAAGAGAATAGATTTTAAGTGTTCTCACAACAAAAAATGATAGGTATGTGAGGTAACAGATATGTTAATTAGCTTGATTAAGTCATTCAACAATGTATTAATATACATATATCGAAACATCATCTTATACTCTATAAATACTTTTCATTAATCAATTAAAATGTAATAATTTTAAGATTAATTGATTAAATAGCCAAAACAAAAACAAATGATATGAACCAGAATATTCACCAGAAATTGGGCCAACCCCTGTGCACATCTATCTCTCTTCTAGCTACAGATGTGCTAAGGATATTCTACCAAAATCCAACTGTAGGGTTTTCCAGATATAAATTTTACATTTGAGTGTGATAGCTAAGCATTTTGTCAAGTAAATATATGATCTGTTGTGCATTGCATGCAAATGCTCTTACTCTAGTATTTTGAAATTCATTATTCTGTTGGTTTGCTGCTTTCATATGAGACCATAAATTTTACAGTGCAATATTTTTGTTGAAATTATCTGGAAATGCATTCATGTGGAAAGTGGGTAGGGCCAAGGGAAAGCACACATCACCTCCTCTATTTGTTGGTAAACATTGCAGATGTATATATATATCTTGTTTCACATTGAATAAACAGAAAGAAATCTACTTCAGGTCTCTGATAAAATAAGATACAACCAAGAAATAAAATTTCACCTTAAATATTCAATATGCTTCTAAAAATCTTTTAATAGAAGACTAGAAGTAAAGTATTTTTAGAACTTTATTGGCACATCCTTAACCATAGAAAAAGGAAAATATGGTTTCTATGAAATAAGAGCACAAAGCCACAACATGCTGACAAGATGGGAGAGATGTAAAAGGTGATGGCTGAAGTTTAAACACACACACACACACACACACACACACACACACACACACACAACTAGAAAGTAACCTTATAATTTAAAAATCTACATCCAGTGCAAGGAAAAGCAGAGTGGTTATTGGAGATGCTGGAATTAATGTTAGATGAAAAAATTAAACATTTTCCAGGTTGCAAGATGAAGGAAAAAGAAAAATAATTAAGTCTGTTCCCTTTTGGACCCCTAATTGTTCAGTGTTGCCATCAATTAGGCGACATACCTCATATTTGTCCAATAAAGTGCTTTTTTAAAAAACTAAAGTTATGCAGCCTCATTTCTGATACTTAGAAAATAATAATCAGTATAATAATTATCTGACCTCAGTGTCAGGATTGACTTTCTAAGCATACAATTAAAGGAAGAGTTCATTAACAGTTTTTCTTAGCCATTTTAACCCTTTATAAACAAGTGTAAAACATCTCTTCCATTACAGAGTCTTCTATTCTCCCATAGGTAACATATCCCTCTTAATAATCATTGTTTATACTTTTTTTTTTGTATTTCTACCAGATGAGAAGTTTGTGTTGAACCTTTCTTCCATAGTCAGTATTATAGGCAATGCTTTAAAAAAATTCCCAAATGCATGATTATTTCATTATTAAGCATGATTTTTCTGTTAAAGATGACTTTTAATTTATTTTTTAAATTTCAAGATATTAATTTGATATATTTTTTTTTACATGGACACACTGTATATTGCTTAAGTCGGGGCTTTTGGTGTGCCCGTCACCAGGATACTATTCATTGTACCGAATAGGTAAGTTCTTTTTTTTTTTTTTTACGTTTATATGGTACCTTTAATCACATTTAATTTTTAAAGGTAAAATTTATTCCACAAATAATTATTTATTTATTTTTATTTATTTTCATTGTTTGTTATTATAGGAGCACAGAAGTTTAGGTTACCTATGTTGCCCTTGCGCCCCCTTCCCCCCAAGTCCCAGGTTCAAGTGTGTCCATCTCTCGGATGGTGCACATTGCACTCTTTGTGTTTGCATATATTCGTCCCCTCCTCCCCCTCGGCCCTCCCCATTGCCCTTACCCCCTACCCGACATCCAATGGATGTTATTCTTATATGTACACTTATGTGGTGTTCAGTTAATACCAATTTGATGGTGAGTATATGTGGTGCTTGTTTTTCCATCCTTGGGATACTTCACTTAGTAGAATGCATTCCAGCTCTATCCAGGAGTATACAAGAGGTGCTATATCACCATCGTTTCTTAAAGCTGACTAGTACTCCATGGTATACATATACCACATTTTATTAATCCGTTCATGTATTGATGGACACTTGGGTTGTTTCCACATCTTTGCAATTGTGAATTGTGCTGCTATAAACATTCAGGTGCAGGTGTCTTTCTTATAGAGGATCATTTGATCTTTTGGGTAGATGCCCAGTAATGGGATTGCTGGATCAAATGGTACTTCTAATTGTATCTCTTTAAAGTATCTCCATATGGCTTTCCACAGAGGTTGCACTAGTTTGCAGTCCCACCAGCAGTGTATGAGTGTTCCTATCTCTCTGCATCCACGCCAACATTTATTGTTTTGGGACTTTTTGATAAAGGCCAGTCTAACTGGAGATAGGTGATATCTCATTGTGGTTTTGATTTGCATTTCCCTGATGATTAGAGATGTTGAGCATTTTTTCATATGTTTTTTGGCCATTATTCTGTCTTCTTTTGAAAAGTTTCTGTTCATGTCCTTTGCCCACTTTTTGATAGGTTTGTTTGATTTTTTCTTGTTGATTTTCCTGAGTTCTAAGTAGATTCTAGTTATCATCCCTTTATCAGATTTGTAGCATGCAAAAATTTTCTCCCATTCTGTAGGTTGTCTGTTTGCTCTTGTGACAATTTCCTTGGCTGTGCAGAAGCTTTTTAATTTGATCAGGTCCCATTTGTTTATTTTGGTTGTTGCTGTGATTGCCTTTGGGGTCTTCTTCATAAATTCTTTGCCTAGGCCAATGTCTAGAAGAGTGTTTCCAACATCTTCCTCTAGAATTCTAATAGTTTCACTTCTTAGGTTTAAATCTGTTACCCAGCGTGAGTTGATTTTTGAGAGAGGTGAAAGGTGTGGATCCTGGTTCAGTCTTCTACATGTGGCTATCCAGTTTTCCCAGCACCATTTATTGAATAAGGATTCTTTTCCACAGTGTATGTTTTTGCCTGCTTTGTCAAAGACTAGGTGGCTATATGAGGATGGTTTTATATCTGGGTTCTCAGTTCTGTTCCACTGGTCAATGGCTCTGTTTTTGTGCCAGTGCCATGCTGATTTTAATATTACAGTTTTGTAATGGAGTTTGAACTCTGTTAAATTCATGCCTCCCATTTTGTTTTTATTGCCTAGAATTGTTTTTGCTATGCAGGGTCTTCTCTGGATTCTTGAATATGGTACAGAAAACCCAGTCACTTTATGGAAAGGAAGATAATCAATAATTACGTTAAAGTATTACCAATCATTTTGTATTATTGCTTAGTGTTCTCTTCCAGTTACTTTGTCTATGTATTTAATTGTGCTCTTCATAAGTAGCCTTATTTTTCTCTTTCTGCCCCACCGTATTCTGTGCTGGTATGATGTGGTTCGCAGTCAGGAGGTACAGTTTACTTCTTTTCTTTTTCTTGGTTAATTTTTCTGTATATTCTTTTTTTTTTCTTTTTTTTATTTCAGCATATTATGGGGGTACAAATGTTTAGGTTATGTATATTGCCTTTGCCCCACCCGAGTCAGAGCTTCAAGTGTGTCCACCCCCACAGGGTGCACACTGCACCCATTAGGTGGGTATATTATACCCATCCCCTCCTCCCCACTGCCACTTGCCAGACACCCGATAAATGTTATTACTATGTGTACACTTAAGTACTGATTGGTTAAAACCAATTTGATGGTGAGTACATGTGGTGCTTGTTTTTCCATTCTTGGGATACTTCACTTAGTAGAATGGGCTCAAGATCTCCCCAGGATAATACAAGAGGTGCTAGTTCGCCATTGTTTTTTGTGGCTGAATAGAACTACATGGTATATATATACCACATTTTATTAAACCACTCATGGATTGATGGGCACTTGGGTTGTTTCCACATCTTTGCAATTGTGAATGATGCTGCTATAAACATTCAAGTGTAGATGTCTTTTTTATAGAATATCTTTTCTTCTTTCGGGTAGATGCCCAGTAATTGGATTGCTGGATCAAATGGTCGTTCTACTTGTATCTCTTTGAGGTAACTCCATTTTACTTTCCACAGAGATTGTACTAGTTTGCAATTCCCCCAGCAGTGTATGAGTGTTCCTATGTCTCCGCATCCACGCCAACATTTATTGTTTTGGGACTTTTTGATAAAGGCCAGTCTCACTGGAGAGAAGTGATATCTCGTGGTTTTGATTTGCATTTCCCTGATGATTAGAGATGTTGAGCATTTTTTCATGTTTGTTGGCCATTAGTCTATCTTCTTTTGAAGAGTTTCTGTACATGTCTTTTGCCCATTTATTGATGATATTGTTTAATTTTTTCTTGCTGATTTTCCTTAGTTCTTTATAGATTCTAGTTATCAGCCCTTTATTGGATGTGTAGCATGTAAACATTTGTTCCCCATTCTGCACGTTGTCTGTTTGCTATCATGATAGCTTCCTTGGCTGTGCAGAAACACTTTAATTTGATCAGGTCCCATTTACTTATTTTTGTTGTTGCTGTGATTGCCTTTGGGGTTGTCTTCAGAAATTCTTTGCTTAGGCCAATATCTATAAGGGTTTTTCCAACGTTTTATTTTAGAATCCGTATCGTTTCATGCCCTAGGTTTAAGCCTGTTATCCACTGTGAGTTAATTTTTGTAAGAGGAGAGAGGCGCAGCTCCTGTTTCTGTCTTCTACTTGTGGCTATCCAATTTTCCCAGCACCATTTACTGAATAAGGATTCTGTTCCCCAGTATATGTTTTGTCTTCTTTGTCAAAGATTAGATGGCTATAGGAGGATGGTATTATATCTGGGTTCTCAGTTCTATTCCATTGGTCTATATCTCTGTTCTTGTTCCAGTATCATGCTGTCTTAGTTACTTACAGCCTTGTACTATAGCTTGAAGTCTAGTAAATTGAAGACTCCCAAGTTGTTATTTTTGCTTAAGATTGATTTTGCTATACAGAGTCTTCTCTGTATTGTCTTCTCTATGAAGCATAGAATTATTTTTTTCTATATCTGCAAAAAATGATGTCGGTATTTTAATAGGGATTCCATTGAATCTGTAGATCACTTTGGGTAGTATGGACGTTTTAACAATGTTGATTCTACCGACCCACGAGCATGGTATGATTTTCCACTTGTTTACATCCTCTGCTGTTTCCTTCCTCAGTGTTTCATAGTTTTCCCTGTAGAAGCCTTTTATCTCCTTAGTTAAATATATTCCTAGGTATTTTATTTTCTTTATTGCTATTGTGAAGGTTATTGATCCTTTGATTTGGTTGAAAATGTGTAAAAAAATGGACAAATTCTTAGAAACACAGTCTCCTTAGGCACAATCAGGAAGAAATAGAATTCTCGAACAGACCAATATCAATTACCAAAGTTTAAGCAGCAGTAAAAGACCACCCTAAAAGAAAAGTCCTAGACCAGGTGGTTCCATATTCAAATTTTAGCAGACCTGCAAAGAAGATCTGGTGCCTATCATGCAGAAATTATTCCACAACATCAAGAATGAAGGAATCCTCCCCAACATGTTTTATGAAGCCAACATCACCCTGATACCAAAACCAAGAAAGGTCGCAACAAAAAAGGAAAACTACAGACCATTATCCCTTATGAATATAGATGCAAAAATTCTCAACAAAATCCTAGCAAACTGAATCCAGGTGCTTATCAAGAAAATAATCCATCATGACCAGGTGGGCTTCATCCCAGAGATGCAGGGATGGTTCAACATATGCAAATCTATAAATGTAATTCATCACATAAATAGAAGCAAAAACAAAGACCATACAGTTCTCTCAATAGACACAGATAAGCATTCGACAAAATTCAGCACCCTTATGTATAAGAATGCTTAACAAAAATAGGCATAGACAGCACTTACCTAAAAATGGTAAGCCATATAGGACAAAGCCACAGCCAACATCATACTGAACAGGGAAAAATTGAAAGCATTCCTCCTTAGAACTGCAACCAGACCAGCTTGCCCTCTATCACAAGTTGTATTCAATATAGTGCTGGAATTCCTAGCCAGAGCAATCAGACAAGAGAAGGAAATCAAGGACATCCAAATGGGGGCAGAAGAGATCAAACTATCACTCTTTGCTGACAGTATGATTTTATATCTACAAAACCTCAAAGACTCTCCTGTGAGACTACCGGAATTGATAAATTCAGCAAAGTCTTAGGTTACAAAATCAATGTATAGAAATCAGTAGCATTCCTATGCACCAGCAACAAACTTTTTTCCAGATTTTAAATGCCACCTCTGTCTTAAACCAAAACCCCACGGATACTTATATCATTTTATATTTAATTTTCTGTTCCATTCCATTACCTGTATCTCCTGTGTCATTTTTCTTTTCCTGAAAAATTGCTACACTGTTTTATTTATGTTAATTTTTGATTTATTTTGACACCTGGAAGGATGTATTCTTCTCCTTCCCTTCTTTGTCAAAATTATCTTGACTCTTTTTAAAAATTGTATCTTTTTTGTGTGTGGTAAAAGACACATAACATAAAATTTACCATATTAACCATTTTTAAAGTGTATAGCTCAGTAGTGTTAACTGTATGTACCTTGTATATGCAAATGATCTCAGAAACTTTTCATCTTGCAAATCTCAAGCTCTATACCCATAAAAGAATTCCCCTTTTCCCCCTCCACTGAGCCCGTCTGTTTCTATGATTTTGACTACTTTATATACCTCATAAAAGTGGAATCATAGAGGATTTGTCTTTTTGTAACTGTCTTATTTTACTTATCATAATGTTCTCAAGTTTCATCCAAGTTGTAGCATGTGACAGGATTTCTTTCCTTTACAAGGCCGTGTCCTGACATTTTGCATATGTACTAACTCATATAGATTTTAGAATCAGTTTTCATATTATAATGAAAAATCTTATAGAGAGTTTGAGTTGGGCTGATTGGACTTTAAAGATTAACTCAGTGAGAACTGACAACTTTACAGTAATGATTCTTCCAATCCCTGAGCAAATGTGTTTCTCTTCATTCCCTGGTGTATTCTTCAATGTTCTTCAGCAAAGTTTTTATAGTTACCTCTTTTAAGGCCTTGCATTTTCTTATTTCCTAACTTTTTTAGTTTTGATTTTTTATTTATGAATGAGATTTTTAAATATTAAATTCTATATGCAGTTAATCTGTTAATGCTGATGCATAGGGAATAGAAGATCTCTGCATATATCTGGCCATCTGAGAACTAGTTCACTCAATAATATGTTGGTATCATTCATTTATGTTATTGCATGTAGCTATAGTTATTGTTTGTTGTTTAATATTCTGTTCCTTGAATATGGGCACTTTTTCATCTGTTCTTCTATCATTGAGAAGTTTGGTTGTTTCCTTTTTTTCTTCTATTAAGAACAGTGATACTATAAACATTCTTGGCCATGTCTTATGGTCTACAACTATAAACTTTTATCTTGGGGATACAACTGGAAGTGGAATTGCTTAGAATTAGGTTGTGGGAATGTTCATCCTTTCAAGATAATACTAAGCAGTTTCTAGAAATGGCTTTATCAATTTATACTGCCACCAGCAGTAGGGACAAACAACTAAATCCATAACCTTCTAAAATGGATATTATCAGCCTATTACTAAGTGATCAGTTTTTCATAAATGTATCATTTTTGTTTAGAAATAATTTTTATTTTCTATTTTTTGGGTACAGAGTTCTTTCTCTGTCTCTGTCAGGAATACATATGTGTGTGAAGTTTATCAAATGTTCAAATCTTCTATCTCATTACTTTCCTTTCAGGTCTGTTAACTGATGCCATCTTTATTACTAAGTAAGTTTCCTTTTTTGTCTAGTTGACTGAAAGTTTTTTTTTAATATATTACTAGGTGTTGAATATTATCAAGCACTTTTTATTTGGTCATATTTTAAAATGATCAAATGCCTTTATTCTTATAATTGGCTGACAGAGTAAATTGAATTTTAATAAAGTTAAATTTTATATTAAAAACTCTTACATTATGAAGTGATTCTTGACTATGATATTTTTAACACATTGCTGAATTCAATTTGATAGCTTTATTTTGGATTTGTTTATTATTTTAAGCTAATGATTTTGGCCTATAGCTATTTTTTTTTCATGTGCTATCCTTTTTAGTTCTAATATCAGGATTATACTGGCCTCAAAAAATAAGTTGAATAGCCTCACATATTGTTCCCATGCTCTGTAACAGTTTGTAGAAAATTAGATTTTTATTATTCAAATGATTGGTAGAAATATTCCTTAAAGACATCTAGTCTTGTATCTTTTGGAGAGTTGGAAGGAAGGACATTTCACTGCCTTTTTAACTTTGCCTGTGTTTGTATGTCAATTCAGACATGCTACTTCTTCCTGAGGTTATTTCATTAAGCTTTATTTTTTAGACAATCTTTACTTTATGTAGGTATTAAAATTTAAAAGATTATACATAGTGCTTTCTAATCATTAAAAATATACATATCTCTTGCATCTGTAGTTAAGGATGTATGTTTGCAAGTATGTATTTATTTTTGTGTATGTTTGGTTATTGTTAGGCATTAGAGGAAAGAATTGGGGTTTTCAGCTTATGATCAATCCTCTATCTTAAACATTGTGCATCTTTACTACCCAAATTTTACAAATACAGCACACAAATAAAATGTGGGTCAATTTGACATTTGAATGGAGTTGCAAACTACTAGGAAATGAATGTGTCCTTTTATATCAGAATAAGGGAGTCATTCTCCCTTTGCAGAGGTAATGAAATAATTGTTTTTGTATATACTTGCAATGGCACTGCAGAATTTTTACACTGTGGATCTAGCCTCTTCTTTAGTAATGGGTTCTAGCAGTCTAATAGTTGGCATACTCAGGAAACTGGGCAAGAGACAGGGACAAACACCCTTAGCTTAATTATCATCCATTTGTAATTAAATTTTATTTTATAGGTTGAGGACTGATAACTTGTATTGGCCACACATCAGTTTTGACTCTAAGGATGCTGTACTCTATTAACCATCTCCTTAACTTTCTGCAGATCAGAATCCCTTGATTGGCACGGAGACCTTGCCACTCATTATGAGAATTGCATCCATCTTGCTTCTGATGTTAAGCACCACCATGTGACATCTATATTTTTTTAGTATTCTATGATCCAATTGTTATCAATGAGCCCAGTTTTGCAATAGCATCTTCTGTCATCAACACTGGCCTACTATTATCACTGCCATTAAACTTGCCACCAGTGGTGCTAGTGTCCCTTTTACTGCTGCTGTACTTACTGGTTGGTAAATGACATATCCCCTGGCTCCCCACTGTAACATGATGATCTGGTGTGTTTTTCTGCCTTACATAGTATATCTAGAATATCTTTATCTTTGAGACTTTTAATGTTTCCTTGCAGGTCTGCCTTGGCAACTCTGGAATTTCAACCTCATTTCTTTTAGAGTGACACTTATTTTCATTGTCTAGGAGCCTTCCCAGCAGCATTTCTGCACAAATCTGAGGATCCTTGTGTTGATGATAAGCCCTGTAAAATGGAAGGGTGTTCTCAAATTAATAAACTCTTTCTTATCTAATGTTAGGTTCCACCCCTCTGATCTAGCACTCTCCAAATCCTGTCCTATGCATGCTTTCCTGGCTCCTGATTATAATAATAATAAATCCCCATGTGCTAAGATATTTATATCAATTATTTAGTTCTTACAGTAAACTTTGCAATTTCGTAAGTAAGTGACAGGTTAGTCTCATTTGAATATTTAACAATTCACAGAATTCAGTTCATATGTGGTAGATCTGGGTAGAAGGATGGTTTCTTGATTTTTAGTACAGCTCTCTAGTCATTATATCATCACGTTAACCATCCAATCACTAAGATTTTAACTAACAAATCGAAACCTCATTGAATGAATCTTTGTACATACTTTGCTGTGAGGTAAAAGCTTTGTAAAGGAAATAATTTCTATAGAATGTAAACACTGGAACTGAATGTAATAACCGTAGCTGAAATTCCTACTGTAAAAAGATATGTAGAAGAATATCTGTTAAGTTGTTAACCATGATGCCAATCATAGCTTTTCCCCAAGCCTGTTTTACATAGACTTATCCCTCAGAGGGTGGACTATTTAAAACTCTGTGTATGAAAAAGCCAAAATAGTTTAGCTATTAAGGACTCATATAGTTGCACAGGGACTGAAATGTATAATTTAAAGATCAAAGAGGCTAATTTTTGTAAGTAGTAAAATACAAAGGTCAGAAGCATAATTTATCCTTACTTTTTTCTTCCAATACAATTTATACTAAAATTATGTTAACATACGTGGCTTTTGGACAATCAAGGTCACCATATGTACCAACGTAACTTGCAAATTATAACCATTATTTGGTAAACTAGAGTAGAACACTTCATATACTACCTGTCTTCATAAATTGTTTCCAATTACAGACTAAAGAAAAAGGCATGGGAGACCATTTGAATTAGAGGATGCAGGAGAGGCCTCATGTTACTAATTAAAATATTGCCTTAGAAATATGCCTCCCAAAACTTTCCAAATAACTAAAGACAGCACAAAAACATTCACTTGCAAGAACATTTATCCTTAACCTGGCATAATCAGCAATAGGTGTAAATAAAACGGTAAGGGAATTGTTTGAAACATGTCATTTAAACCCATAGCTCTGAATACTCAAAACAAGCCAGATCTTAAATTAAGTCTCAAAGTGAAAGGCACATTTTAACTACATGCCAGAACAGAAACAGATCAGAGCTAGGAATGCTTGGCTCTGGCACTGGCTGTGCCATTAACACAATGTTCGACCTTGGAAAAGTCATCACTTTTCATGGCTTATTTTCTCAATTAGTAAAATGAAATTATTTCAAGATCTCTTCCAAACACTAAAAACATATGAGTACAAACAAAATTATTTTCTTGATTAGGGACACGTTAATATTTTTGTAATGCTTTTAAAGTGGTTTGACTGAAATATTTCTTTCTCAGATAGTTGTTGTGGAGACCCTGCTTAAGGAGAGGTTCCTCAAAAAAGGGATTATTTTTTCAGTTTCTCACAAGTGGAAGAAAGTTCGAAACATGCTAATTGGGCTAGCTTGAAATCCCAAAGATCTGCAAATGGAACAGGTGCAAATGTAACTGGTGATAATTGATGGCTAACCATGCAAGCAATAACACACCCCAGGGTATGGGTTTGTCTGCCAATACATACAAGCCTTGGGTGTGAGTTTATTAGCAGGTAAACACACACCCCGGAGGTTGTATTATGCAGAAAAAATTCTTTTGAAAACGCAAAATAGTTTTAAAGTAGAGTATACAATTCTGAAAACATATTAGCACACTATATAAAATAGTTCAATTGGAACCAAGTAATCAGGCCTAAAGGAAGCATTTCAACAGAAAATTTCCTTGCATATACTCCCTTTAATTCTTCACTCAGCACTTCATCATTCCAACATCTTCCCCATACCTGCTGAATCTAAGAAGACATTGGGAAAAATATAAAAACGCCTTTGTTTTCTTTAAAAATAGACTGCAGTGAACTGAATTAACATTTAATGAGAATTAATAAAGTGACCCTAGTAATTTTTTTTCATAAAGGATCAAGTATATTTGCCACTACATAGCACAAGTCTTCCCATAAAGTCCCTTCATTCAATGTCATTTCCTTAAAATTAATATTGCTAATGAGAAAAAAATATCAGCTCCACAAGGATCACTATTTGTGGGAAGTTTGCACATTTTTACCATGCCTGTGTGGGTTTTCTCCGGTGCTCCAGTTTCCTCCCACACCCTAAAGCTGTGCACCTTAGATGAATGTGATGTGTCTAGATTGTCCTAGTGTGAGTGAGTGCAGGTATGTGTGTGAGTGGGCCCTGCAATGGAATGGTATTCTCTCTAATGTATGTTCCTGCCTTGTACCCTGAGCTGCCAGGACAAGCCCTGGGCACCTGTGACCCTGAACTCAAATAAGTACGTTGGAAAATGAATGAATGAGTGAATGCAGATTATGGTAATATAAACATTCATAAAGGCTACATTAATCATACAAATTAAGAATAATAAATGATGTGATTCATATGAAAGCAATCAGATAGTGTAAATAAAAACCCCAAATAGTTCTAATATTAAAAATAGAAATGATTGTGTACTACATGTACATTTAAGAAAGATTAATAGGAAAAGACAGTTATTTATTCAATTTTCTGTGAATCAGTGAACGACATTGGTCATAGTGGTGATGGGTCTTTATTTAGAAGTTTGCTTATGTTTTTTGACCAAAAATACGCCATAAGAACTTAACTCTTGCTTATGGTAAAATTGGCTGCATTACACATTGTTTCACTTAAAGTCACACTTTCCAAGAATCTATTGAGGAAGTGAGGACATACCGTAAATGCCCCAGGAAGTGATATTTAACAGTGACAACTAGAAAAACTATGTCCTTAGCTGAGGAGAAAATTGGAGGAAAATATAAAAGAGCAAGGTTCTTATTATTTTTTTTTTCTTTTGTGTAGTGAGAATATAACCTGGGCAGACTTCACAAATGGGACAGTTTGCCCAAGTATACATTTAGGGAAGAACTAGTGAGATACAAGCTAATAGAGAATATTGGAGTTTGGTTCTGTATTCAAATTGAAGTCAGAACCCCATGACTTCTCACAAACTTCACCATTACCACCTTAGTCCAAGCCACCATCATCTCTAACCTATATTACTGCTATGTATAGCCATAAAACTGCTTCCAAACCTGTCCATTTTTAGTCTGTCCTCAACACAACAGCCAGAGTAATCTTCTATTTTTGTTTATTTTTATTTTATTTTATTTTATTTACATTTCAGAATATTAAGGGGGCACAAAATCTTTGGTCACATAAATTGCCTTTGCACCACCCTATTCAAAGCTACAAGCACGCACCTCCCCTAGATAGCGTGCTTCGCACCAGTTAGGTGTGAATTCAACCAAACTCTCATCCTCTCTCCCATCTGCTGGATACCTAATGAATGTTAATTCCATATGTGCACATAAGTATTGATCGATTAGTACCAATTTAATGGTGAGTACATGTGGTGTTTGTTTTTCCAGTCTTGTGATACTTCACCTAGAAGAGTGAGCTCTAGTTCAATCCAGGTTGATATTAGAGGTAACAGCTCACCACTTTTTTATGGCTAAATAATACTCCATGCTATATATATATATGCATGCTATATATATGTCACATTTTATTAATCCACTAATGGATTGATGGGCACTTGGATTGTTTCCAAATCTTTGAAATTGTGAATTGTGCTGTTATAAAAAAAATGCAAGTGCAGATATCCTTTTTGTGGAATGTCCTTTTCTCCTTTGGGTAAATCCACAGTAGTGGGATTGTTGGATCAAATAGTAGTTATACATTTAGTTATTTGAGTATCTCCATACTACTTTCCACAGAGGTCGTATCAGTTTTCAGTCCCACCAGCAGCGTATGAGTGTTCCTATCTCTCAGCATCCATGCCAACATTTGTTGATTTGGGGCTTTTTGATAAAAGCCATTCTCGCTGGAATAAAATGATATCTCATTGTGGTTTTGATTTGCATTTCCTGGATGATTAGAGATGTTGAGCATTTTTTCATATGTTTTTTGGTCATTAGTCTATCTTCTTTTGAAAAGTTTCTGTTCATGACCTTTGCCCACTTTTTAATGGGGTTGTTTGATTTTTTTCTTGCTCATTTGCATGAGTTCTTTATAGATTCTAGTTATCAGCCCTTTATCAGATATATAACATGCAAATATTTCTCCCATTTCTGTACATTGTCTATTTGCTATAATGATTTTTTTTCCTTTTCTGTACAGAATGTTTTTAATTTAATCAGGACCCATGGATTTATTTTTGTTGTTGCTCTGATTGCTTTTGGGGTCTTCTTTATAAATACTTTGCCTAGGCAAATGTCTACAAGAGTTTTTCTAACATTTTCTTCTAGAATTCTTTTAGTTTCATGCCTTAGGCTTAAGTCTGTTATCCAGTGTGAGTTGATTTTTGTGAGAGAAGAAATTTGTGGATCTTGTTTCAGTCTTTGACATGTGGCTATCCAGTTTTCCCAGCACGATTTGTGGAATAAGGATTCTTTTCCCCAGTGTATGTTTTTGTCTGCTTTGTCAAAGATTAAATGGCTATATGAGGATGGTATTATACCTGGGTTCTCAGTTCTGCTCCATTGGTCTATGTCTCTGTCCTTGTGCCAGTACCATGCTCCTTTGGTGACTATAGTCTTGTAGTATAGCTTGAATTCTGGTAAATTGATTCCTCCCAATTTCCTCTTTTCGGTTAAGATTGCTTTCGCTATACGGAGTCTTCTCTTGTCCCATACAAAGTTTAGAACTATTTTTTCTAGATCTGTGAAAAATGATGTTGGTATTTTAATGGGGTTTGCATTTAATCTGTAGACAATTTTGGGTAGTATAGACATTTTAACAATGTTGATTCTGCCAATCCATGAACATGGTATGTTTTTCTATCTTTTTACATCTTCTGCTATTTCTTTGCTCAGTGTTTTGCAATTCTCCCTGTAGAGGGCTTTCACCTCCTTAGTTAAATATATTTCTAAGGATCTTATTTTCTTTGGTGCTATCATGAAAGGTATTGAATGTTTAATTTGGTTCTCAACTTGACTGGTATTGGTATATAGGAATGCTACTGATTTGTGTACATTGGTTTTGTAGTCTGGGACTCTGCTGAATTTACTTATGAATTTCAGTAGTCAGTATGATGTTGGTTGTGGATTTAGCCTATATGGCTTTTATAATTTTGTGGTAAGTCCCATCTATGCCTATTATGATAAGTATTCTTGACATAAAATGTGCTGAATTTTGTCAAATGCTTTTTCTGCACCTACTGAGAGGATCATATGATCTTTGTTTTTGCTTCTATTTGTGTGGTGACTTATATTTAATGATTTGTGTATGTTGAAGTATTCCTGCATCACTGGGATAAAGCCCAATTGGTCATGGTGGATTAATTTTTTAATGCTCGGCTGAATTCAGTTTGCTGGGATTTTATTGAGAAATTTTGCATTATATATTCATAAGGGATATTGCACTGTAATTTTCATTTTTTTGTTGATTCCTTTCCTGGCATTGGTATCAAGGTTATGTTAGCTTTATAAATCTTTTGGGGAGGATTCCGTGCTTCTCAATGTTACATAATAAGTTCTGCAGGACAGGTACCATTTCTTCTTGGAAAGATTGGTAAAATCCTGGTGTGACACCATCTGGTCTAGCACTTTTTTCTTGGTGGTGGAAGATTTTATATTGCTGCTTCAATGTTGGTACTTGATATTGGTCTATTCAGGGATTATTTTTCTTCCTTATTAATTCTAGGGAGGATGTATGTTTCTAAGTATTGGTCAATATTCTCCATGTTTTCAAGTCTATGTGCATAGAGATTTTTATAGTATTCAGAGATGATATTTTGTATTTCTGTGGTAACAGTTGTAATTTCTCCTTTTTCATTCCTGATTGTGGTTATTAGAGCCCTTTCTTTTCTGCTTCTGGTTAATCTAGCATGAGACCTATTAATTTTGTTTACCTTTTCAGAGCACCCACTTTTTGTTTCATTAATTTTTTGTATAGTTCTTTTGCTATTGATAGCATTTATTTATGCTCAGGTCTTCAATATTTCTTTTCTTCTGCTGGGTTTAGGATTGGTTTATTCATCCTTTTCCAGTTCCTTGTGATGATTCATTAAATTATTGAGTTTTGATCTTTCTGTGTTTTGGATATAGGCATTTAAGGCTATAATTTTTGTTCCCAGGACTGCTTTAGCTGTACCCCACAGATATTGATAACTTGTGTCCCCTTTATCATTTAGTTCAAAGAATCTTTTGATTTCTATCTTAATTTTCTTCTTCCCATCAGTATCATTCAGTAGTATGTTGTTTAGTTTCCATGACTTTGTGTAGAGATGATTGTTTCTGTGGGAGTTAATGTCTAATTTTATTCCACTATGGTATGAGAAGATGTATGGCACAATTGCTAATTTGTTTCATCATGTTTTGTGGTCTATGATGTGATCAATCTTAGAGAATGTCCCATGACCTGATGATAAGTATGTATATTCAGTGGGTTTGGGGTGGAGTGTTATTTAAATGTCTGTTAGGCCCATTTGGTCTAGAATTCTGTTAAAGTCTATTGTTTCTTTGTTTATTATCTGTTTGGAGTATCTGTCCTGCTCTTTCAGAGGGTTGTTGAAGTCCCTGGTTATTACAGTGCTGGTGTATATCATTTGGTTTAGATCAAATAGGTTAACTTTATGAATCCGGGTTCACCCATGTTAGGCACATAAGTATTTAGAATTGGTCTGTCTTCTTGTTGAATTGTTCCCTTTACCGTTATATAATGACTATCTTTCAATTTCATTACTTTTGTTGATTTGAAGACTATGTTATCTAATATGAGAACTGCTACACCAGCTTTCTTTTGGTTTCCATTTGCGTGAAATATTGTTTTCCATCGCTTCACGTTGAGTCTGGATGAGTCCTTGTGGATTACATGTTTTTCCTGGAGACAGCAGATATATGGCTTTTATTTTTTTATCCACTCAGCCAGCCTATGTCTCTTCAGTGGAGAGTTCAAGCCATTCATATTTATTGAAATAATTGATGAGTGGGGTGGTTTTCTGTGCATCCTATCAAGTAGAACTTTGTTGCTTTGTTTTATCTGTTAAGCCATTGTGGTATCTGGGTTTTGATGTTGAGCTTTTGGGTAACTTTACACTGGGTGGGTGTTTATTGAGCTGATGTGTATATAATGCAGTTCTAATACTTCCTGCAGGCCATATCTCACCTTGACAAACCCCTTCAGTGTTTGTTTGTCTGAGAAAATCTTTATTTCCCCCTCATGTAAGAAACTTACTTTTTCAGAATACAAAATTCCAGTCTGGCCATTGTGCTATTTGAGAAGACTAAGAATGGGTCCTAAATCCCTTGTGGCCTGTAAGGTCTTAGTTGGGAAGTCTGCAGTTAGTCTGATGGGTTTTCCTTGGTAAGTAAACTGATGTTTTTACCTTATTCCTCATAGGAGATCCTCTTTCATGTTTCTTTTGGCCAGTATGATGACTATGTGTGGTGGTGTTTGTCTCTTTTTGATGAACCTCCCAGGAGTCCTTTTAGCTTCTTGTCCCTGGATATCTAGATTTCTAGCCAGACCAAGAAAATTTTCTTCAATCATTCCCTCAAATAATTTTCCCACTATTCTGTATTTTCTTTTATATCCTCAGGGATGCTTATGATTCCCATATTAGGCCTCTTTACATAATCTCATATTTCATGTAGGCTTTGCTTCTTCCTTTTATTTCTCTTCTCTCTCTCTCTGTGACTGACTTCTTTAATTCAGAGGTGTTTTCTTTAAGCTCTGAGATCTTTTTTCCTGCCGGATGTAACCTATTCTTAAGAGTTTCCACTATATTTTATAATTATTTGAAAGAATATTTCATTTTCAGAAGTTCTATTTGATTTTTCTTTAATAATTCAATTTCTTTAGTGAATTTTTCATTCATTTCCTGCATTGTTTTTCTGGTTCCTTTGTGATGTATTTCTATTTTGCCATGTATTTCGTTGAGCTTCCTTATAATCCACATTTGAAATTCTTCATCTGTCATTTCAATATTCTGATTTTTGTTAGTATCTATTGCTAGAGGGCTTAGATTCCCTTTTGGGGGTGTCCTTTCACTCTGATTCTTCATACTTCCAGAGCTCTTTCATGGATTTCTTCTCATCTGGAGCAGCTGTTGCTTCTTACTTTTGGATTTTCTTTTGTTGAGGTAATGACATGCCCAGTTTAATCTCTGGGTCAGTTGGTGTTGCTTGTGGGTGAGTAGCAACCACACCCTGTATGTTTGTGTCAGTAAGTGCAGTAAAGTGCAAATTAACCTGCCTCTCAGTAAGTGGTACATGCTGGAAGGAACAAGATTCAATGTGGTTTTTGAGTCATGTAATTAGCTATAGTTCCTCAGGAGAAGCACTGTATTGCTCCAGGTGTTGGGTAGGGTGCTGAAATTTCAAGTTGAGTCCTTTATTCTCCATCACAGCACATGTGGGTTGGGGAGTGAGGCTGGGCAAGGCTGTGTTGGGTGAGCCTGCCCCGAAACTCCACAAATACTGGCAAGGAATCTGCTTTGACAGGGGTCAAAGGTGTGCTTCCGCCTCTGGGCGAAGCTGCCTGGGAGGGGCTGAAGTGGCTTCACTCAACCAGAAAGTCTGTGTATGGAGGTGGAGCTTTCTCGGAACTGAAATCCAGCAGTCTGGAGTAGACCTGGATCGTTTCCACCCTCCTCTATTCCACAGCTTCTCCCAGGCCTCTGCCTTCAGTCAGGACCTCAAGCCAGCCAAGCTACCCAATAGCTGGGATGCAGGCCAGGTACTTCCCTGCTCAGGATCCTAGCCTGATATGGGGTTGTCACCCTCCCATTGGAGAAGGGGTGTCCCATGAGCACGCTTCAGCTAGGACTCACACTACACTCTCCTCCTTGATCTGCCCCTGTGGACACCCACACCTCCCAAGACTAATTCACAAATATCACCTCTGTGTCCCCAGACAATGTGACTGAGACCTGGGGTTTTGGGATCTGCCCTGTAGGCCCATCCCCAGGGTCCTGGAGTTCCATCCCTGACCATGCCAGGGAGAAGCAAGCTGGTCCTGATTCACCCATGGGGTGACCAAAGTGTTTTGATGTCCCTCTGTCTCAGGGCATGCCCCATTCTGATGAGGCCACTGGGAAAGTAACACCAGCAAGTGCCAGCAGGCAAGGAGCTTACAGTCTGTGCACCCCTCAGTCTGCTGAAGACCGCAAAAGGATAGATCTGAGCCCAACTCCCTTTGGAAGCCTCCTTATGGCAGCTCAATTGTCTCTCTCAGCATCTCTGGGTTGGGGAGGGTGATGGGAGAAAAAGAGTCTGGGAAGAGACAAGTCTGCACTCTGTTCATGTCCAACCTTCTCTCCAGCAGGCTGTCTTCCTAGAATGACTGGGCTCTGGAGTCACACAGATCACCTGGGACCCACTGGACCCTTGTGGCTTTTGCATTCTGGGCTGAAGTTGGAAAATGTCTGTGTGGGGATGAGCAAGACAGAACCTGAGGAGTTGAAGCCCCTTGTGTTAAGCAAAGGCACACAGTGGCAAGAGAAGCAATATGGTGTCTGCCATCAGGATTGGTTCTGTGAGTGGGAGGCACCCTGCAGTGGCTTGGAGCCTTCTGCCCTGTCCTCCAAAAACTCCTCTCTCACTGGTAGCTGCAGTCTCTGGGCTCGTGTGGGCAGAAGGTCTCTCCAGAAACTCTGGATCCCACTGACTGTCTGAGATGGGAGGGAGGGAGAAGTTAACCATTCCACCTACTCTTCTCACTGGTCTCCAATCTTCTCGGGGTTAATTTCCACCGATGCCTTACTCCTTTCGGTTCTGGTCTGCAACCTCTTCCCGTGGAGTCTCCTGTAGCTTCTGCTAACCTTCCTTCAGACCCTCTTCTGATCTCTGTTTGTCTGTGTTTGTTTTTTCTCATCTAAAACTTTTCCTTCTTATTGAGATGGTCTGGCTGGCAGTGTCTCTGGTCTGCCATCTTTCTTGCTCCTCCAGAGTAATATTCTTAAAACATTCATCATATTGTGCCACTCATCTACTCAAGGTACTCTAAGGGATCCTATCTAACTCAAGTGAACATTCTACCTTTGTATTGGATTCAAGCCACAGACCTGGCTTCCTATGACCTCTCTGACCTCATTTCTTCCCTCTCTTTTTCTCTCACTCTTCTTCAGCCACATTGGCTTCTTTCCTGTTCTTCAAATATACTAGTCACACAGATTCCTCAGAGACTTCGATTTTGCTGTTCTCTCTATTATAGAACACTCTTCCCTCTAGATATCTATATGGCTTGCTCCTTTATCTCTTATCAGGTCTTTGATAAATTGTACTTTCTCAATGAAACTTTCTCTGACCATCCCATTATCCTTCCAACATAAAATTTTAAACCACTGTGCATTCCCTTCCCATTTTCTTGTATTATTCTTGCCCATAGTACTTAGGAGCTTAATTAAATTTGTTGTTTGTTGTCTGTTTCCCACACCAGAATGTGTTTCAGGAAGGCATGGATTTTTGTCTCTTTATTTGATTAATATAAGTCTAATGTACGTGGACAGAGACTAGTGAATAGGATTTGGTTATTAAATATTTATTGAATTAATAAATTAAATAAGAATATCATCAGCTAATGTCTTGGTAGTAGTGCAGATTAAATGCTAATACCTAGGCTGAAAGTACTGGTCAATTTCTTCAAAATCTCTTCTGTTTGTCAGGAACATTATCTTCACAAGAATGTGCAGAATTTGTTCCAAGATAAATTGGATATGAACATAGAGATTAAGCTAATTTACCACCTATACAATCAGCCTTGTGTTTCAGTGCTTCCAAAATTATGCAACAGAACTCAATAGAGACTTCATAGAGAACAATAACTATAGCCTTGTATGCTCAGGGTGATAACTTCGGCTTAAGCCAAGTGAGACACCTTTCTATTCACTTAAAAATTACATAAGGTTGGATAAAGTAAACTTGTTGATATCTGACAATTTCTGACCTATAAAATAGAGATTTCATGTGTTGCAAATTAATACTTGTGAAGTGATTTGAATCAGTCGTTTTGCTACTATTTCAAATGGACCACTCTTATTAAGAAGAATAGGTGTACCAGACACCTGTGAAGAAATTGTCCTACCTCATGCCCAGTCCTGCTTATTTTTGAGTCTGATTGCTCTCAGTTTGTGCACTTGTTCAATCTCGGATATATCTATATCCAAGAAAGTATACCAATTTCACTCAAAACACAAAGTAAAATCCATTGCTACTGGCCAATTTACTTAGAAAGTGGTTGAATTAGTAAGACTGATTCTGATACAAGTTATAGAAGCCCAACTCAAACTGAGCTAGCTTAAATAAAAATGGAGATGTATTGGCTCAAAAACAGAGAAGTATATAAGTTGAGATGATGAGTCTAGAGGCTCAAATCCTTTTCTCTCATAAATTCTTTGTTTTGCTTAGCCACATATAGCATAGATGTGCTTCACATGTGATGTGTAAAGTCACTGCAGATAACTCCAGACTCACATTCTCCTTACTTAGTTAATCCAGTGGAAATATTTCTTTCTTCTAACTTCTGTATCTTGGGCACAATGGCTTTCTGTGAGTTCAGTATCCACTCTTGGACCAGGGTCATATACAAGAATGAGATATGCTAATTGGCTCAGCCTGGGTCTTGGGTGGTGATAGGAGTGAGAATTTGTGGAATGTATGTGAACAATGCAATTGAAAAATCTACTAGTGTCTCAATTAATAGATGATGAATGCCTTAACGACAAAGTTTAACTATTATTAGAAAAAGAGATAAGGGAAATGCACAGAGAGGGCAAAATAATAATAACCACCACTAGTTTATTACTATTTTTGTGTACATGTTTGGTATAAAGAATTCAAGGATCTTTCTGAAACCTCTCTAGTGCACACTTTAGGCCTAAGTAAGATAGTCACATGAAACTAAGCTCTGTTTCTGGGATTTGGCTTTGTAGTGTGGTACTGTCCACCAGCCCAAAAGGCATTCTCAATGAACCTTGGAGCTATGAGTTAGACTCTGGAAATGAAAGAGTTCTCTGGCATTAGGTGAGTCTCTTTGGAGTCAATGGGGAGGCATGTAGCCTCTCTTGTATTGGTGAATACTGTTCTTCATTAAAGAGTAATCATAAGTAAAAAGATACAATTATAGGGTCTTACAAAAGTAAAGCATTATCAAAGATTAAGTAAATCCTAGATAAAACATTTAAAATATTATGTGTTAATATTGCTAAGGTCAATTTGAACCAATAATGCTAAATGTCCTGCAGGACAAAGAAGACAAAATTGTTTAAGAAGCAGAACTACTTAAATATCTGTGCCCTAGACAGACAACAGAATGAGGATCATAGTTGGAAAGTCATTCATAGAGAAGTCTTCAGTTTGTCTAAAGAATCTCCACTCAGGTGGGGAGTTAATTTTGCTTGTTTGTTGTACTATACTAAATCCTAAAACTCGACTCAGACCATATGTTCTTAAACTTGGCTGTAGATTAAAATCAATTTGGAAACTTAACAAAAGTTCCAAAGTTCAAGGCATAAACCAGATCAATTAAATCAATACTCGTGCGGGACTCAGACATCTCAATTTATAAAGCTACCTCTGGTACATAATATGTGCTTAAGGTTGAGAACTACTGCCTTATTAAAATGAATAGCTGAATGTGAGTCCAAGGCATTAGTGTTATTGAAAGGCTCTACAGGTGAATCTAATATACAGACGAGGTTTAAAATCATTGGTACAAGTGGTTCTCAACATTAGTGTGACTGAAGGTAGAAATCAAGGGGCTCCATTTATGAGAAACAATGGCTGTCAGAGAACTGGGCAAGAAATTACAGGACATACTTAATGTTTCTTACATTTTCATGTGCATTGTGGTCATGTGTGAAGTTTTCTGAATGTACAAATGCACTGAACTCCCACACTCAGAGAAGCAAAATATTCGGGGGTGTTGGAGGGTATATGAATCTTAATTTTAAAGAAAAACCTAGTCATTTTTGGCTCATTTCTCAGGAACAGGTTTCTATGATTACTTTTTTTGAAATTCAGAGGCTACCTCTACTCTTATGAAACTGAAAATACCAAGTTTATGGAACAAAGCACTGTTACTTAATAGCAATGCATAGAAAGCAATTTAGGTGTTTATAATTCAGGAAACAGATAAGTAAAATACGGTATGAGTATATGATATAATATTTGGTAGTTGTCAGTAGTAATGAAGTATATCTACACATGCCAATTGTAAATAGATGCAAATATAACATTGAATTGGAAAAAAAAACTAAGAAACAAAATGAGATTTTGTGACTTGATCACATGGCTGTTTGAAAGGACTCTTGTTCTTTGCTGGATAATGGCAGGAGGCCTTCATTCCTCACAGTGATGACTGTTCTATGGTTGCTTTTGTGTCCTCATGGAATGGCAGCTAGTGTCCCCCAGTGTTAGTGACATAAGAAAAAGCAAGAAAGAAACCAAAGTGTCTTTTAAAAATTAATAACAGAAGAGACATAAAATCACTTCAGCTGTGCTATATTGGTCACAAATACAACCCTGATACAATGTGGAAGGGAGAATTCATATGAGCATGACTACTAGGAGGTGGAAATTACTAGGTAGAATGCTGAAATCTAGTCTACCTCAGGGATCATGCTAAAATGTGAGTTGCATCAATTCTTTATTCTTACTGGATACTCATCTCAGAATAAAAGCCTATGTCATTAGAGTGGAGCAGAAGACCCTATTCAATCTGACTTCCAGTGTTTCCTATGACCACTTTCCTATTCATATCATCCTCATTCATTCTCTTTCAAGACACTAGATTCCTTACTGTTATTTTTACATGTCAGAAAAGCTCCTGCCTTATGACTTTTTCATTTGCTCTTCCCTCTGCCTCAGTCACTCTTACTCCAGATATCCACAGGGCTCTCTCAAGTCTTTCCTCAAATATATTTCAAAGTGTTTTATCTAATCACCCTAAAATCGCAAGTCCCTAGCATTTCTAATCCCAACTTGCTGTTTCTATTTCTTCCATCGCACTTTTACCTTCACATATACTATAAATTGTGGTTCATTTTATCTGTTTATTGTCTTTCTCCTATGACAACTCCCAAATAGCGGAATTTTTGTCTTTTTTTTCACTTATGTATCCCAAAGGCTGAGAACAGTACCTGTATAATAGTAGATAATAATTATTTGTGAATGAGTGGATGAATGAGAGGTGAACTCTGACTCTTGATATGGGGGGTTCCCTAAACACATAAAGTATGATCAGATTTAGGGACACCTGAAGATATGGCAAGTACAGCTAGTAGTAATAGTAGCAACAGTGGTAATGGAATCATAATCATTGGTTTTCCCAGATATTATTGTCATCAAGTTTTCAACATCTAGTTACTTACATAACATATAGATACCACCACAGAGACATGTCCAGGAAATTAAATCATATTCAAATTTTCTTAATGTCATCTTGAGAAAGAATAGAATTTCTTTCCCTTTTATTTTTTGTCAAAATTTGTATTATAGAGAAAGAGCTATTTGATCGGTATGAAATACAAATATTGCTTAATCCTGTCATGAATCATTCAGGGACAATTATACCTACTAGAAGGTGGCACAGGTAGTATCTTCATTCCACAATAACGTACTATTTCGCATCTATATTCATAAGGGAAATTGGTCTGTATTTTTTTTTTTTGATGCATCCTTTCCTGGTATTGGTATCAGAGTTATGTTGGCTTCATAAAACGTGTTGGGGAGGAGTCCATCCTTCTCGATGTTGTGGAATAATTTGTGCAGGATGGGCACCAGTTCTTCTTTGTAGGTGTGGTAAAATTCGGGTGTGAAACCACCTGGTCCGGGACTTTTCTTTTTTGGGATGTTTTTTATTGCTGTTTCAATTTCAGTCCTTGATATTGGTCTGTTCAGGAATTCTATTTCTTCCTCGTTGAGCCTAGGGAGGCTGTGTGTTTCTAAAAATTTGTCCATTTCCTCCACGTTTTCCAGTTTGTGTGCATAGAGATTTTTGTAATATGCATAAATTATATCTTGAATCTCTTTGGCATCGGCTGTAACTTCTCCTTTTTTGTTCCTGAGGGAGCACATCAGAGATTTTTCTTTTCTGTTTTTCGTGAGTAAAAATGCTCAACAAGATTCTAGCTTACCGAATCCAGGTGCTTATTAAGAAAATAATCCACCATGACCAAGTGGGCTTCATTCCAGAGATGCACGGATGGTTCAACATACGCAAATCTATAAATGTAATTCACCACATAAACAGAAGCAAAAACAAAAACTGTATGATACTCTCAATCAACGCAGAAAAGGCATTTGACAAAATTCAACACCCTTTTATGATAAGGACACTTAGCAAAATAGGCATAGATGGGGCTTACCTAAAAATGATACAAGCCATTTATGACAAACCCACAGCCAACATCATACTGAATGGGGAAAAATTGAAAGCATTCCCACTTAGAACCGGAACCAGACAAGGTTGCCCACTATCTCCACTTCTATTTAACATAGTGCTGGAAGTCCTGGCCACAGCAATCAGG
>RJWJ010006573.1:0-62423 GCA_004363605.1 Indri indri | reverse complement strand
GAAATCAGGAGAGGAGTACTTTCCTTGGATGTGGTGAACTCTAGAGCCCTGAGCTAAAATCAAGAGTTGGGGGCATGACCTTGGAGTTGGTGGATGAAAGTTAGTGGGTGATAGCTAAAGGTATGAGAATTAAAGCTAGAGGCATTTAGAGAGAGGAGTGGGAGAATAGTCTGGAAGGGACAGTGAGGAAGGATGGTTCTACCTCCTCCAGACTCAGTGGTGCAAGGATGTGGGAGAAAAAACAGCTCTTACATAAAAGGGCTGTAGGGAAAGTGTGTCCTTAAGGGAGAGTCGGGTTTCAGTTACAACAAGAAAGTGAAGGGCGAAAGAAGGATTTGCTGATGGCTGGGAGTTCTAGAATGCACAGTGGAGGGGTTTCTTTACAAGCATTCTCATTCCTATCAGCTTGTGTCCTTTAAAGATACAACATTATCCCAAAAGTCAAACATAGCAAAACAGTTCTTTTAAAAATTAAGGTTAGTTAGTTGGCTCCCAGTTATTTTAATTTTAAATATTATTTTAAAACATGTTTTCCTACACTTCGGCAGGAAAATTAAATGTATCAGAGAAATTGTAATTTATAAATTCCTGAATTGTAACTATAGTAAGTTGAAGTGAGAAATGTAAAAATTCTTTTCAGAAATTTCTGTTAATAGTTTTCTGAGTAGTACACTCAATTACAGGTCTTGTTTTATTTCTCTTTTCTTCCAGTTAAAGATTTCAAGGAAATGAAACTATTGAAAATGTTTTAAGAGAGTTTTACCAATTTACTAAATGTTTTACTACCTTACTAAATTATTTTTATGGGAGACTTTATTCAGTCCATTTGAAACTGGCTATTTTTTTTTTTTTCCTACACAAAATAGATGTGAACTGTGGTGTATAAACCAGAGTGTATTCACGTAAACAAAGAGTTGTCTATTCTATTGTCGTGTGAAGGCACACATTTGTGAAAGCCCGGAATAACTTGGTTTAATCTTACCCTTATCAAATATCTTACTTTAATTTGATAGACTTTAAAATATCTGAATATATTTACATCTCACATGAGAGGTTTTTTTTTTTAAATGTAATTGATGTCCTTGAAGTTCTTCAGCAGATACTACGTTAGATTATACGTTAGAAACTTAAATTTCAACAGGGCTTCCTCTGTTGACTCTTCCTCTATTGATTCTTCTTGGTATATAGAGTTACTCTGTAAATAATTTTACCTTTACTTTAGTGAACCATGCTGAGTAGGTAGCAGCATAGGGACGTAAGAATTTGGATGTATTTAGTGTCATTTTCTATACCTAAATCTACTTTTCCAGTCTGTAAAATAGTCTAGTTGTTTAGCTTTCAAGTTCAAGTTCCTGATTTTTGTCATTTAGGAATTTTCCCTTTCTTCTTCCTGAGGATACTTTTTTTTTTTTAAGATTTAAGAAAAGGAATCTTCTAGTTCAAGTATCATTTAGAAATACTGTCTACAGCTTGCTTATAGTTTCTCTTGAATTTGTTATATTGTGTTGAAAGTATTTAGGTCCAAATTCCATCTTTTTTGTGACCTACTTGAGTCGGAATCAGCCATCTATCTTTCTGTTCTGGGTGTAGAGTGGAATCTGGATAAGGAAGACTGAAGTCCAACCTCCTTGTGAAATGAAAACAAAGGATGGGTAAGGGCTGCGTGTGGCCTTTGCCACTGTGACCTGGCAGGCTGTGTAATGCAGTAAGTCCTTTATGCAGCCTAAGTTGTTATTATCTGGCAAAGCCATTGTTATCTGATGAATAATTGACTAAGAAGTGTGATCTATTGCTGACTATTGAGACTTAATAATTGGTTCTCAAGAGAAAGCTATAGGAATTTAGCAGAGAGAAATGCTTAGTGAAAAATTTAGATAAATATGCTTTTAGCTTGGTGGAGATACAGTTGGAGATTGCAGTTTAATGTTCTTTATTTGTTTATTTCAGTTGTATCACTGACTGGTGACTCATCAAGCCAAACTGTACTCAACTCAGATGTTTCCACCCCAAACACAAATGCTGTAACACACGAAAACCAAACGAAACCTTCTGTGTCCCAAATTAGCACCACTCTGCCCCCGACAACTGGCACAGAGAAGAGTGGAGGAGCATCGGTGGCCCCTCGTCCCTCACCTAGTACTTCTCCGTCCCAAGAGGAAGCTGGTAACAACGAAGATCCCAGCATAGAGGAGGAGGATCTTCTCACGCTGAACAGTTCTCCGTCCACAGCCAAAGACACTCTGGACAATGGAGACTATGGAGAACCGGACTATGACTGGACCACCAGCCCCCGGGATGACGAGTCTGATGACACCTTGGAAGAAAACAGAGGTTACATGGAAATTGAACAGTCAGTGAAATCTTTTAAGACCCCATCTTCAAATATGGAAGAGGAAGATAGCCATTTCTTTTTTCATCTTATTATTTTTGCTTTTTGTATTGCTGTTGTTTACGTTACATATCACAACAAAAGGAAGGTAAGTCTGGGATTTTTCAGCCCCTCGAGTTGCCTTTTATTATCTCAGTCATATTTCTTATTAATGCTTTGGATGATTCAGGGTTTTTTTTCTTTAGTCAAGTTTAAATTGATGGTAAAATACTGAGATGTCTAATCAGTTTATAAATCTGTTCTATGTTTTAACAAATTATAGACAGAATGCTTGACTATATGTGCTTTTAAAAAACTAGTCAAATTATTTCTTAATGAGCAATACCAAAGCCCAGTGATTTTTTTTTTAAGGTTTTATATCTTAATTTAGCATGACTACTTTAGTGGGAATACTTGTAGAGAAAGAGTATTAATTTAATACTTACCTTTTAATTTATTGATCATTGAACTTAACGATTTTTTAATAACTTTTTCTAGTTATAAAAGTATTAAATGTTTATTTTAGGGAATTCAGAAAACACAGAAGCATTTAGAAAAGAAAATTTAAGCTATTACCCAGAGCATTATTAACATTTTGGTATAGAGTTTTATATCTTTTTACCTAACATATCATGAGTATTTTCCATATCTTTAATATTCTTTAAAAACATGATTTAATAGGTGCAGAAATGATTCAGCTATTTTCCTATCGGGCATTTCGATGGTTTCCGATTTTTGGTTCAGAAATAATATTGTGGTGAAAATTTCTGTGCCAGAATGGGTTTGGTGGATCACATGAGGCAAAGAAGGCATAAACAGGCCTGGATGGGTCAGTTAGTGGGAGGGCGCATCTTGGCACCGTGAGTCCCAGAGCTGAGTAGTTGAGCCTTTCAGAATGCTTAAAGCGAGATCACACATAGAATTTGCTTTTTAATACTTACTGGTCAGGAAGTCTCAGTTCTTGACTCTGTTGTAACTCACTTAGTGATTCCCTGAAAGCCATCTTACCCTTCGGGGCCTTGATTTTCTTACCTAAGAAATGGTGAAATTGGACCAGATAATTTCAAAATGCCTGCCAGTTTTTTTGAGAATCAGTGATAGTAATAGTTTGAAAATAGCCGACAAACGAACTCTTCTGGTTATTTGTAGTTAATGATCTCTCATGAGTTTTGTAACTGTTTGTAGGTGGACAGAATTTTGAATGCCAGTGATACTGTATCCCAGTATTTAGTGTTGGGCCATCTCTATTGCGAACACCTAAGGGACTTGTTAAACAAGTGGGTTCCTGGGCTCCACCGTACGTGCTAACTCAGTCTCTGAAGATAGAGCCCAGGAATCTGAGTCTTTAACAAATGTTCCTATGTATGTTGAAATTTGAGAAGCATTTGAGAAGCATCGTCTAGCCTTGTTTACAATATGGAAAGCAAAATAGCCTTTTTGTTGTAATATTTTAGTTTTTGTATTTGGGAACCTAGGAGAGAGATTTTTCACTTGTTATAAAAATGTTTACCATATTCTTTGTTTTCTCTTTTGCATATTTAACTAATTTTGTTTTATTCCAGATTTTCCTTCTGGTTCAAAGCAGGAAATGGCGTGATGGCCTTTGTTCCAAAACAGTGGAATATCGTCGTCTAGATCAGAATGTCAATGAGGCAATGCCTTCTTTGAAGATCACCAATGATTATATTTTTTAAAGCACTGTGATTTGAGTTTGCTTATTATGTAATTTTATTTGCTTGACTTTTTATATGATATTGTGCAGATGTTCGCCATAGGCAGTTGGTACTTAAATGAGAGTTGGGTCTCTCTTTTGCCTTGGTGCTTTGGAAATTCAATGTCACAAACAAGGAGTATATAATTTTTTATCTGTACTTTTAGAGCTGAATTTGATCAGGTGTCCAAAATGTGAGTTAAACATTACCTTACATTTACACTATTAGTTTTTATTGTTTTAGTTTATTATATTTCTTATGGAATTATTAGTGATGTTACTTTTGAAAGATTCCAGACTTGTAACTAAATTCTAACATATCTGGTACTGCTTACTCAGATTCACTCTCTGCCATCCAAATACTATTTTTTAAGCACATATTTCTCTGTGGTCCCAAACTATAATGTACAAGCGTATGTGTTGATAATGCTTTGCATTTCAGTTATATTTTTTTCCTCCAAGAAAACGGCTTTGGATATTTTTAGATAATTTAAACATAATTTAAGGTATGATATTGCTCAGTCTGACCACAGTTTTAGGTAATCCATTAAATATGTCCGGAAGTTCTAGCAATAGAGACTGCCATTTGCTGCGGACATAGATACAATGTTACAGAGATACCACTTTTTGGTTTGAATTACTAAATTAAATTTAGAGGTAGAAACCATGGTAAAATATTAAATACATGTACAGTTGCTTTCAGTTAGCAATTGATTGTAGCATGGGTTCCTCCAAGGTTTCAAGCAATGGGCAGAGTTTAAAACTATATCAGATTTGTTCACTTTATTATTTTATAGTAGCTTTGAATAAATCTTAGGGGTCATTATCACTTAAGTAATATTGTATGTAGGTCTTTCAAATTAAAATTATACCTGAATGAAGTTGTTTGTATACATAAAGGATATATGTGTACAATGACCTTTTCCCCCCCCAGAACTTGTTTTATTTTCTTAGTTTTTTTTTTTTTACAGAACTGGAAATTATTTACTTTTTTCATTTTTGTATTTTAGCATAAAGAATTGATCAATGTGTAAATATGTGATTTGCACCATGGTTGACTTAACAAGTGTCACTACAGCTTTTTAGAAAACATAACCCTAATATATGTTAATCAAGGCCCCGTGAGCCAGTGGGCTTGTGCTTTGTTTAGAGCTGGGACAAGAGGGCCGTCCACCCTGTCTCGGGTGGACAACGTACTTTCCTGATGAGGAAGGGAAGCACAATGGAAATACACCTGAACTGTTTTATTCTAGTACTTTCTTTCATATCCGAAATTGTATTATTTAATATTTTGAATAAGATTTTAAAAAATAAATGGCAAAGATACAAATCCATGATTTGATAACTGTGTTTCATTTCAGTGATGACAGTGGGTGGTGGACCGGGGTGGTGAGTCTGGGAGGAAGCTGACCTGCCTAGCTTGCAGGTGTCCCTCTCAGTAGCAGAACTCTGCCCTTAGGAATTCCACCTGCATTTTCTAATCCTTGTTGAGGTTGACTGCTAGGTGCTGAAGTTTATGGAAAACTGTAGCAAAGCAGGATGGCAGGAAAAGTAAAACGGCTAATTCAGTGTGCTCTTTTTAGCATCCTGGGGTCCCTGTTGTCTGGGATGGAAGGTTACTTCAACCTGAGGGGTCATCCGCCTTCGTGGATCTAGGCTCCTTGGGTACTTCCTGGTGGCACAGTCTCTGTCACCTAAGTCCCAGCACTGCAAACAAATAGCCTCGGACTTTTGGAGCATCAGATTGTACACTGATTAAAAATGCGGCTAGAGTTGAGAGGTGCTTGAGCGGCTGGACTAGTGACCCAAGACCCGTGTTTCAGCCGCTCGTGCGTCCCACGCCTGTGTGGTGCCGTCTGCTCCCTTCTCCCAGGCTCGCTTTCTGGGTAGACAGGAGCTCTGCACCAAATGTTGGTACTAATGGCATAATAGGCTACATTTTACCTCCTGTTTCCGTATCTCAGCTGAGCAGGAATGCGTTGAAACTCATGAGGCATTTAGA
Source organism: Indri indri (assembly GCA_004363605.1). Classification (NCBI taxonomy): domain Eukaryota; kingdom Metazoa; phylum Chordata; class Mammalia; order Primates; family Indriidae; genus Indri; species Indri indri. The sequence goes on along the minus strand of RJWJ010006573.1, from coordinate 56,342 downwards.
TGGAAACAGGCGTGTCTTGGCTGGGGGTTGTGGGTGTTGGGTGTGCGCTGCAGAGGGTGAGTGCAGGCCTTGTGGCATGTCTGCAGTCTGCCCCCGAGACTGAGCTTCTGAGACAGGACCTGCCTGGCACCTATGAGGCCCCTCTAAGTTGCTGTTCAGTGAAGTATTACAGAAATTAGATGAGGAAGCCATGGCAACCAGACTGTGCACAAGATCACATAGTTGGCATACAGTGTGATACTACTAATGCCCTGGACACACGACGCACATAGGGGTCAGAGCCAGGGCGTAGCGTGTCCGTCCTTACCTGCACATCCAGGTTCCTGGGTGAAGCGAAAGCGCCCACTGATTGTGTGAGATGTCACCCCTTCTCCCCAAACCTGGGTTCTGATCAGAGCAGTTGCTGCCCCTTGACGGTGAAGGAGAAGGTCACTGCTGGCGCAGCTGCCCAAGTGTTCCAGTTCTCCCCTCCTATGTGTGCGTGTGTGTGTGTGTGTGTGTGTGTGTGTGTGTGTGTGTCGGGGGCAGGTCGGGGCTGGCTTTGCCCCTCTGCCTCCTGTCAGCCTGGTTTGGAGGAAGCAGTTCATCCTCCCCAGCAGACGTTCAAGAGGTTAAACGTGTTCTGAGGATCAGATGTCTTCCAAGGGAACAGAAAAGGCTGTCCTGAGGTTTGTCATTCTGGCCTGATCCAGCACAACCTGAACCAGAATATTATGGGGTGGTTCTCTTCAGTTAGCTGGATTCTGTTTACTTGTTTCCCTTTGATGTTAGGAGGGGAAGTTGCTGGGACAGAGAGATTGGGGAAAGGGAGCCGTGGCCGTATCTGACTCATCTCAGTGGCCCTCTGTGCTGATGACCTACTGTCCAGGCTCTTTAAGTAACTCAAGGGAGCCTGCTTTTGGTAAGCAGCAGCTTCTACCCTCTGAGCTAGAAGCCCACCTCTCTTCCAGCCCTTCCTGAAGAGTCCCAGACGTCTGCTACCGTTAACAAGGCTACAGCTGTAAAAGGCCCTGCTCCTCGCTCAGGAAGCCTTTCTCCACCTATGACCTTTGTATCTCTGCTCTGAAACCCTGTGCTTCTTGCTCTCCCAACCCGCAAACCGCCTCATTTCTCTGCTGGGAAACCCAGAGATGCTGCCATTCTGGGAATCCTTGACTTCCTGGACGCCTTTCTCCTCACAGGGCCCTTTGTGCTCCTCTCCCAGGCCACCCTTGGTGTGCGGACAGGGTAGCTCTCCCACCCGAGACTGTGCCAAAGGAGCAGGGCCTTGCAGTGGGCCCTGGAATGACACAGGTCTGGGTCGGGTTCCCTCTCTAGGCTCAGAGTCCTCCCCAGGACTTTCTGCAGCCCCCAGAGAGACAAACCCATTTTCTGACTGTTCCTAGGAAGTAAGGAAGGGTCAGGGGTCTCAAGGGCCTTGCTGGGGCTGAGGTCGTCCTGGCCCGTGTTGCACCTACCTGGTCCAGGAAGACCTGGGGAGAAATGGAGGGAAAGGAGGGGTGTGGGTTGAGGCCAGGGCTGGATGACCTTGGTCTGAATTCTTTGTGTCTGTTACAACCTCCTGCCTTGTAAAACGAGGGATGGATTAGCTCACAGGTCTGGTAGGAAGAGTAAAGGATTGATGTTTGTGAAAGGACTTTGTGCGTGGGGAAGAGTTTTCAGCACGTCACTGACCACAGAAGGGCCGGCTCAAGCCTCGGCCCAGGGAGGGACAGCCTGAAGGAGCTGCTCAGGAGTGGCCACAGCCCTGGGGCTGCCTTCCCAGCCCCCCAGCCCCGGGGCTCCCTTGAGGCACGCAGCCGGTCAGAGCTGGGTTTGTCCTGAGCCATCCAGGAATGTGTGGTCCTGTTAGGCAGCAGATGGGGTTTTCCTGGTTTTCTTGGAACCTCCCTACCCGATTCCCTGTTCTCCATCCTCTTCCTTTCCCTGAAAGAAGGCCAAAGGGTCCTTCCCATCATCCCCTGAGCTGTTCCCAAGAACAGAGAGGCAAGAAGCAAGGGGACCCAGGACCCCAGGACCCCAGAGAGGTGGCCACTTTTAGGCTCCATAGCATGCTGGAGCCTCCCCTCTGGGGGAGCCAGGACGGAAGCAGGGCTTGGGCCGCGGACGGTCACTCTCAGGTGTCCACACTCTGCCATCACCACGGCATTGCATTAAAAGCCACACACCTGGACTCCTTTCGCTCGGCCCCGTGCTGCGTGCTGGCATGGCGGAGCGGGTCCAACAGACGCTGTCCTTGCGGTGTGCGCTGTTAGGTGGAGAAGAAAAAGAATTAGTCACAGTGAAGTGTGGCAAATGCTACAAGCTGAAAACTGTATTTCACTTTCCCCCCAACGTAAATGTAACTTAGACCTGTTCCAAGAGCAGCCGACACTGAGTGGGGACTCACTCCGGCCCCGCACTCACGTCCTGTGCGTGCGCACGGATCCGGCAAGGAAGTCACCGTCACCGCCGCATTTAGCACGTGAGGAGACGCCGAGTTTCAGAAACCTGCGCGAGGCCGAGCTGGGATTTCGGTTGAGGCCCAGTCTTTCCCGGACGCCCTGCTCTCCGTCACCGATTCCCTGTTAGAGAAGGCGAGCCACGGCAAGGTAAGAAAGAAACTGTCATCCAGAGTTTCTCGGCCCTCTGCCCTCCGCTCCTTAACATTCGCGTGTATTCTCTTTTTCTTTTAAAATTTCTTTTATTATGAATATAAACAGAGCACGTTGTAGAAAAACACATGAAACAAATATGCAGCTTAACATTATCATAAAGCAAACGCTTGTGCGGCTACTTCCCAGGTAGAGAAACGGAAGTTTGCTGACACCCCCTTCCCCATCAGCGCCCTCCCCCTCCCCACAGGGAACTAGCATTTTGACCTTTATGGCTATTTTTTTTTCTTTTCCTTTTAGAATTATCGCCTGGCAGGAGTGTTTGCATTTCTGGTGGGCACATATTTAGGAGTTGAAGGTTCAACTCGAATAGCTAATGCCGAACAGCTTTCTAAGGTGATTGAACCAATTTGTATTAATATTTCTTCTGGCACGTGCAATTTCCTGTTGCTCTCTGCGTCCTTGCTGACACTTGGCATTGTTGGTGTTAATTGCTGCTACTCTGTTGGATATGTGGTCGTATTCCCTGATGATTGAGCGTATTGATAATTCTTCATGTGGTTATTGAGCGTTCGCATATTTTCTTTTGTGAAGTGCTTGTTCACGTTCCTTGCTTATTTTTCTATTGGGATGTCTGTCTTTTTCTTACTGGCTTGTGGGTGTTCTGTTCTGCATATGAGCCCTTAATTGGTTATAAATGTGGCAAATAGCTTCTTTTATTCTGTGGCTTGCCTTGTCACCCCCTGAATGGCGTCTTTTGATGAACGGAATTTCTCTCTTTTTTTTTTTTTTTGAGGAAATTGTAGCTCTGTTTTATAGAAGTGTACTTTACTTACACAAATTCACAGATTTTAAGTGTTTACTTTTGACAATTGTATATATCCCTGTCACTGCCACCACAAACAACATACAAAATATCTCTGTCACCCCAGAAAATTTCCTAGTGACACTTTCTAGGAAATTATTCACCCGTATTCCAGAGGTAACTACTTTCTGAGTTTTATCAGAAAAGATTATTCTGCCTGTTCTAGGATTTCATATATATAGAATGAAAAATTTATGTTCCTTTTGTGTATAGCTGCTTTTAGTCAATATAATGTTTCTGGTTTTTTTATTTGTAGGTTCATCCGTACTGTTGGATTATCAGTTGTCATTCCTTCTTATTGCAGAGTAGTATTTATTGAGCTAACAGACCACGATCTGTTTATCCATTCCCTACTTTTGAACATTTGTGTTGTTTCCAGATATATATACACAGATAGATACACACATATCTAGATTTAATATTATAAATATATGAATTATATATTTAGTAATTTCATATTTTATAATTGACACATATAAAATATGATAAATATATAATAATTGAACTTCTTATTTTGAGATAATTATAGATTCACATGCAGTTATAAGAAATATTACTAATACAGAGGTCCTGTGTACACTTTACTCAATTTCCCCCGATGATAGCATTTTGCAAAACTGTAGCACAACAGCTGAACCAGGACATGGATCTTCATACAGTCAAGACACAGAAAATTCCACCACCACAAGGATCCCACCTGTGGCCCTTTTATATCCACACCCTCTTTCAGACCCTCCTTAATCCCTGGCAACCACTAATCTATTCTCAATTTCTATAATTCTGTCATTTTGAAAATGTCGTGCGTATGGAAACATGCAGTATATGACCTTTGGGGTTAGCTTTCTCGTTTGGCGCCAGGCTCAGGGGACGCATGCGGGCTGCTGCGAGTGTGGCAGGCCCTTCCTCTTCCCTGCCGAGCAGGGCTCCACGGCGTGGTGGTGCTACGCTTCCTCCAACCACTCACCTGCTGAAGGACGTCTGAGTTGTTGCCAGTTTTGTTTATTATGAACAAAGCCTCTAAAAACACTATTCATGTGCAGATTTTTGTGTGAACATAAGTTTTTATTTCTCAGAATAAATGCCCAGGAGTGCAATTTCTGGGTCATATGGTAGTTGCATATTTGGTTTGTTTTCCTACCCCTCGTAGAGCTCTTCTTAAGCATATTTAGTTTTTTAAAAAACTGTTAAAGTGATTTCCAGGTGGTTGTCCAATTTTACATTCCCATCAGCAACATATGAGTGATCTGATTTCTCTGTATTCTTGTTAACGTTTGGTGTTGGCACTGTTTTTTTTTTTTTCTTTTTTACATCAGCTATTTGGATAGGTGTGTAGTGATATCTTATTATGGTTTTAGTTTGTGTTTCCTTAATAGCTAGTGATGTTGAAATATCTTCACATGCTTATTTATCATCTTCAGTGAAATGTTTCTTCATGCCCTTTGTAATTGGATCGCTTGCTTTTTTGCTGTTGAGTTTTTTAAACTTTTTTTTAGTTGTGGTAAAATATATATAACAAAATTTATCATCTTTATCATTTTTAAGTGTACAATTCAGTGGCATTAGTTACATTCACACTGTTGTGCAGCCATCACCCCTGTTTACGAAACTTTTTCATCACTGCAACAGAAACTCACACCCATTTCGTGTGAATATACCATCCCCTCCTTCCCCCCCACAACCTGCCCGACACCCGATGAATGTTACCACTATGTGTGCACTTAAGTGTTGATCAGTTAATACCAATTTGATGGTGAGTACATGTGGTGCTTGTTTTTCCATTCTCGTGATACTTCACTTAGTAGAATGGGCTCCGGCTCTATCCAGGATACTACAAGAGGTGCTAGATCACCATTGTTTTTGCGGCTGAATAGAACTCCATGGTATACATATATCACATTTTATTAATCCACTCATGTATTGATGGGCACTTGGGTTGTTTCCACATCTTTGCAATTGTGAATTGTGCTGCTATAAACATTAAGTGCAGATGTCTTTTGTATAGAATGCCCTTTTTTCCTTTGGGTAGATGCCCAGTAATGGGATTGCTGGATCAAATGCTCAACATCTGTAATCATCAGGGAAATGCAAATCAAAACCACAATGAGATATCACTTAACCCCAGTGAGAATGGCTTTTATCAAAAAGTCCCAAAACAATAAACGTTGGCGTGGATGCAGAGAGATAGGAACACTCATACACTGCTGGTGGGACTGCAAACTAGTGCAACCTCTGTGGAAAGTAATATGCAGATACCTCAAAGAGCTAAATGTAGTAATTTTTGAATTGGTCCTCTGAATTTGCTCTTTTTTTCCTTCTTTTTTTTTTTTGAGACAGTCTCACTCTATTGTCCTGGGTGAGTGCCATGGCATCAGCCTCACAGCAACCTCCAACTCCTGGGCTCCAGTTTCCTCCTGCCTCAGCCTCCTGAGTAGCTGGGATACAGACACACGCCATCACACCTGCCAGTTTTTCTGTTTTGTAGAGACGGGGTCTCAACTCTTGCTCAGGCTGGTCTTGAACTCCTGGCCTCAAGCAATCCTCCTTCCTCAACCTTCCAGAGTGCTAGGATTACAGGTGTGAGCCACTGCACCTGGCCTCAAACTGATTTTTGTGTGTTGATCTTGTTTCCTGAAACTTTGTTGAACTCATTTATTAGTTCTAGTAGCTTTCTGTGGCTTCTTTGGGATTTTCAAATATACCATTACAGCATCTACAAATACAGGTAGTTTTATTTCTTCCTTTTTTTCTTTTTGAGACAAAATCTTGCTCTGTTGCCTGGGCTAGAGTGCAATGGTGTCACCGTAGCTCACTGAAACATCAAACTCCTGGGATGAAGTGATCCTCCTGCCTCAGCCTCTCAAGTATCTGGGACTACAGGCATGTGCCACCACACCTGGCTAATTTTTTATTTTTTGTAGAGATGGTGTCTCACTATTGCCCAGGCTGGTCTTGAACTCCTGGCCTCAAGCAATCCTCCCACCTCGGCCTCCCAGAGTGTTAGGATTACAGGCGTCGGCCACCACGCCTGGCCTCTTCTTCAGTCTTCTTAATTTGGATGCCTTTTATTTCTTTTTCTTGTCTAAGTACTCTGGATAGAACTTCCAGTACCATATTGAACAGCAGTAGTGAAAACAGGCTTCTTGTCTTATTACTGATCTTGGGGGAAGGTTTTCAGTCTTTCACCACTGAGTATGGTTTCAGTTGTGTGTTTCTCATAAATCCCCTCTATCATGTCAAGAAAGTTCCTTTCTATTCCTGGTTTTCTGAGTGTTTTTTTTTTTAAATCATAAAGGTTGTTTCATCTTGTCAAATGCCTTTTCTGCATCAGTTAAGATGATTATGTAGTTTTTTCTCCTTTCCTTCTGTTGATGTGGTATATTATATTCATTGGTTTTCTTTTGATGACTCATGTTTGCATTCCTGGGATCAATTTCACTTGGTCATGGTACATATCTTTTCAATATGCTGTTGGATTTTGTTTGATAGTATTTTTTGAGGATTTATGTATTTATATTCATAGGGATAGTGGCCTGTGATTTTTTTCTTGTGATGTCTCTATCTGGCTTTGGTATCATAGTGATGCTGGCTTCATGGAATGAATTAGTGTTAATTCATTCTGTTTTTTTTATTTTTTGGAAGAATTTGAGGAAGTTTAGTGTTAATTTTTCAAATGTTTGGTAGAATTTGCCAGTGAAGCCATCTAACCCTGGACTTAATTTTTCTTCAGACGTTTTGATCACCGATTTAATCTCTTTACTTGTTACAGGTCTGCAGAGATTGTGTATTCCTAGGAATTTGTCTGTCTCACCTAGGTTATCAAATTTGTTGGCTTGCAGTTGTTCATTGTATTCTTTTTTAATCCTTTTTATTTCTTTTTTTTTTTTTTTTGAGACAGAGTCTCACTCTACTGCCCTGAGTAGAGTACCGTGGCGTCAGCCTAGCTCACAGCAACCTCAAACGCCTGGGCTCAAGTGATCCTCCTGCCTCAGCCTCCCGAGTAGCTGGGACTACAGGCATGCACCACCATGCCCGACTAATAATTTTTCTATATATTTTTAGTTGTCCATCTAATTTCTTTCTATTTTTAGTAGAGACGGGGTCTTGCTCGTGCTCAGGCTGGTCTCGAACTCCTGAGCTCAAACGATCCACCTGCCTCGGCTTCCCAGAGTGCTAGGATTACAGGTGTGAGCCACCACACCCAGCCAATCCTTTTTATTTCTGTAAGGTTGGTATGAACGTCCCTGCTTAAATTTCTGACTTTAGTTATTTGTGTCTTTTCATTTTTACTTTTGTCAGTCTAGCTAAAGGTTTGTAATTTTTGAAGAATTGACTAAAACAAAAATATTTATAGTGTACAACATGTTTTGAAACATGTCATGTATACATTATGAAATGGCTAAATCGAGCTAATTAACATAAGCATTACCATACATACTTATTATTTTTATGGTGAGAACACTTAAAATCTATTCTCTTAGCAATTTTCAAGAATACAGTATGTAGTTATTAACTATTGTCACCATGTTGTACAGTAGACCTCTTGAACTTATTCCTTTCATCTAACTGAGGTTTGGTATCCTTTGACCAATATCTCCCTAATCCCGCTCTCCCCACTCCCAGCCTGGTAACCACCATTCTGCTCTGCATGTCTGTGAGTTCAACTTTCTTAGATTCTATATATAAGTGGGATAATGTGGTATTTGTCTTTCTGTGTTTGGCTTATTTCACTTAGCAGGGTTGATCCATGTTGTCACAACTGACAAGATTTTCCTCTTTTCAAAAGCTGAATAGTATTCCATTTTGTATATATACTGTATCTTCTTTACCCATACCTCTGCTGATGACACTCAGGTTGATTCTGTATCTTGGCTATTGCGACTAATACTGCAATTAACACGGAGTGCAGGTATCTCTTCAACATACTGCTTTCATATCTTTTGGATATATATTCAGTAGTGAGATTGCTGGATCATATGGTAGTTCCATTTTTAATTTTTTTCAGGAACCTCCATACTATTTTCTATAATGGCTATCCTAATTTACATTCCCTTTTCTCCACATCCTTTCCGACACTTGTTATCTTTTGTCTTTTTGATAGTGGTTATTCTAACAGGTGTGAGGTGTTATCTCACTGTGGTTTTAATTTGCATTTCTCTGATGATTAGTGATGTTGAGCATTTTTTCATATACCTGTTGGCCATTTGTATGTCTTCTTTTGAAAAATGTCTATTCAGGTCCTTTGCCTATTATTTAATCAGGTTATTTGTTTTCTTCCTATTGAGTTGTTTGAGTTCCTTGTGTATTTTGGTTTTTAACCCTTTATCAGATATATGGTTTGCAAATATTTTCTCCCACTCCATAGGTTGTTTCTTCCTTCTGTTGATTATTTCCTTGGCTGTGCAGAAGCTCTTTAGTTTGATGTAATCACATTTGTCTGTTTTTGCTATTGTTGCCTGAGCTTTTGGGTCATATCAAAAAATCATTGCGCAGACCATTGTCATGGAACTTCCTGCTATGTTTTCTTCTAGTAGTTTTATAGTTTTGGGTCTTACATTTAAGTATTCAATCCATTTTGAGTTGATTTTTGTATAGATGTGAGATAAAGATCTAATTTCATTCTTCTGCATATGGATATTCAGTTGTCTGAACGCTATTTATTAAAGAGACTGTCCTTTTCCCATTGTGTGTTCTTGGCACCTTTGTTGAAACTCAATTGACCTAAATGTGCAGGTTCATTTCTGGGCTCTCTATTCTTTCCATTGGTCTATGTGTCTGTTTTTATGCCAATATCATGCTATTTTGATGACTGTAGCTTTGTAGTATATTTTGAAGTTAGGCAGTATGATACCTCCAGCTTTGTTCTTTTTGCTTGATTGCTTTGGCTATTCAGGATTTCTTGTGAGTCCAAAAGAATTTTAGAATTGTTTTTTCTATTTCTGTGAAAAATGTCATTGGAATTTTGATAAAGATTGCATTGAATCTGTAGATTGCTTTGGGTAGTATGGACATTTTATCAATATTAATCTTCTATAAACATAGGATATCTTTTCAGTTATTTGTGTCTTCAATTTCTTTCATCAATGTTTTATAGCTTTCAGTGTATAGGTCTTTTACCTCCTTGGTGAAATTTATTCCTGAGTATTTTATTTTTTTGTAGTTAGTATAAATGGGATTGTTTTCTTGATTTAATTTTTGGATAGTTCTTTGTTAGCATATAGAAATGCTACCAATTTTTGTATGTTGATTCTGTATCCTGCAACTTTACAGAATTCGTTTATTAGTTCTAACAGTTTTTTGAGAGTCTTTAGGATTATCTCTATATAATATCATGTCATCTGCAAATAGGGACAATTTAAGTTCTTCCTTTCCAATTTGGATGCCTTTCATTTCTTTCTTTTGCCTAATTGCTTTTGCTATGACTTCTAGTACTATGTGGAATAGGAGTAGAGAGAGTGGACATCCTCGACTTGTTCTTGATCTTAGATGGAAAGCTTTCACCTTTTCACAATTGAGTATGATGTTCTGTTTTACTGATCTTTTTAAAGAATCAGCTTTTGGTTTCATTGATTCTATTGTTTTTCTATTCTCTAGTTTATTTATCTTTAATCTTTATTATTATTTCTTCTGGTGGCTTTGGATTTAGTTTACTCTTCTTTTTTCTAGTTCCTCAAAGTGTAAAGTTAGGTTATTGATTTGAGATCTTTTTTAATATGGGCATTTATAGTTATAAATTTCCCTCTGAGTGCTGCCTTCTCTACATCCCATAAGTTTAGGTATGTTGTGTTGTTGCTTTCATTTATCTTTAAGTATTTTCTAATTCTCTTTGTGATTTCTTCTTTGATCCATTGGTTAAGAGTGTTTTGTTTAATTTTGATATATCTGTGAATGTTCCAGTTTCTTTTCTATTATTTATTTCTAGCTTAATTCCATCGTGGTTGGAAAAGACACTTTGTATGATTTCAGTGTTTAAATACTTATTGAGACTTGCTTTGTGGCCTAACATATGGTCTGTTTTTTTTTTTTTTTGAGACAGAGTCTCACTCTGTTGCCTGGACTAGAGTGCCATGGCATCAGCCTAGCTCACAGCAACCTCAAACTCCTGGGCTCGAGCAATCCTTCTGCCTTAGCCTGCTGAGTAACTGGGATTACAGGCATGCACCACCATGCCTGGCTAATTTTTTCTATACATTTTTAGTTGTCCAGCTAATTTCTTTCTATTTTTTTTAGTAGAGACAGCGTCTCATTTTTGCTCAGGCTGGTCTCGAACTCCTGAGTTCAAATGATCTGCCTGCCTCAGCCTCCCAGAGTGCTGGGATTACAGGCATGAGCCACCACGCCTGGCCCATATGGTCTATTTTGAAGAATGTTCCATGTATACTTGAGAATATTGTGTGTTCTGCTGTTGGATGTTTTATATCTATATCTATATATATATCTATGTCTGTAGATCTAGTTGGTTTATAGTGTTGGTCAAGTCCTCTCTTTCCTTATTGATTTTCTATCTGGTTGTCCTATTCATTATTGAAGTGGTATGTTTGAAGTCTCCAATTATTATTGCAGAACTGTCTTGTTCTTCCTTCAATTTTGTTATTTTATTGATTTATTCTTTTGAGACAGAGTCTCATTCTTTCGCCCTGGGTCAATTTTATTAATGTTTGCACATATATTTTGGGGCTCCGTTGTTTGGTTTATATATGTTGATAGTTGTTATATCTTGAGGAGTTGACCCCTTTTCAATATATAATGTCCTTCTTTGTTTCTTTTAATAGTTTTTGATTTAAAGCCTATTTTGTCTGATATTAGTGCAGCCATCCAGCTCTCTTTTGGTTATTATTTGCAGAGAATATCTTTTTCTTTCACTTTCAATACATTTATATCTTTGGATCTAAAGTAGGTGTCTTGTAGATAGCATCTAGTTAGATCATGCTCTTAAAATCTAATCAGCCAATCTCTGCTTTTTGATTTTGAGAGTTTAATCCATTTACATTTAAAATAATCACTAATAAGACAGGACTTATATCTGCCATTTTGCTATTTGTTTTTTGTACATCGTAACTTTTTTGTCTCTCATTTCCTTCTTTTATGTCTTTTTTTACTGCCTTCTTTTATGTTTAGTTGATTTTTATAGCGAACTTTTTGATTCACTTCTCATTTCCTTTTGTATGTCTTCTGTAGATATTTTCTTTGTGTTTACCATGGGGATTATATTTAACATCTTAAATTTATAACAATCTATTTTCAATTGCTATAAACTTAATTTCAATAGCATAAAAACTCTGCTCTTGGACACCTCCATTCTCCTTCCTTATGTTGTTGTTGCCACCCATATTGATTTTCCACATCATGTGTGCCCAACAGCATAGATATATAACCGTTTTTTAATGTATTTGTCTTTTAAATTCTGTAGGAAATAAAAAGTGGAGTTATAAACCAAAAATATAATAATACTTGCTTTTTTATTTTCCCGTGTATTTATCTTACCAGAGATTTTTATTTCTTTATTTGGCTTTGAGTTACTATCCAGTGCCCTTTCATTTCCACCTGAAGGACTCCCTTTGGCATTTCTTGTAGAAAAGGTGTAGTGGTAACAAACTCTCTCAGCTTTTGTTTATCTGGGAATGTCTTAATCTCTTTCATTTTGGAACAATTTTGCTAGATTTAGAATTGTTGGTTGATAGTTTTTTTCTTTCAGCACTTTAAATATATCATTCCATTGTCTTCTGGCTTCCTTAGTTTCTGATGAGACATTGGCTGTTAATCTTATTGAGGATCTTTTGTATGTGACTAGTTGCTTCTCTTTGTAGCTTTCAAAATTCTCTCTCCTTGTGTTTTGACAATTTGATTATAATGTGTGTTCATGTAGATCTCTTTGAGTTTATCCTATTTGGTGTTTGTTAAGCTGCTCAGTTTCTTGGATTTGTAGATTCATGTTTTTAATCAAATTTTGGAAGTTATTTCTTATTATTTCTTCAAATATTCTTTTTTTCTGCTGTATCTCTCTCTTCTCTTTCTGGAACTCCCACAATACATATGTTGATCTGCTTGATGGTATCTCATAGGTCCTTTAGGCTCTGTTCGTTTCATTTTTTTCTTTCTACTTTTTAGACCTGATAATGTCAATTGTCCTATCATCAAGTTTGCTGATTCTTTCTTCTGCTTGCCCAAATCTACTGTTGAACCCTTCTAATGAGATTTTCATTTCAGTTATTATACTTCTCAGCTCCAGAATTTGTAGGTGTCTCAGCTGAGTTCCAGGAGTGATAATGTGGTGTTAATATGTGTTAATGACATATCTTAACTCTGGCAGGGCCATAACTACAATTTCCCTCAGCATTTTTGCTCTCAACACAATAGCATCTACAATCTGACAAGCCACAGGTAGTTTCCTTTTGCACACATACAGCCCAGGCTTCAGCTACAGATTTGTAAGAAACTCCTCCACTGACCTATCGGACTCCCTCTCTGCACAGCTTTCTTCTCTCCAGTGCCCGATCTCCCAAATTTCAGCTGCTTTAGCTGTCCCAAACTCTGATCTCTGTATCCTCAGCTCACTGACGACGTCATGCTCTGTTTGGGCTCAGCTTTTAGAAACATGATTGGAAAATTGTCCCAAAGCAGAGAGCTGGGTGATTGTACAACTCCCTCATGAATTTCCCTTCTCTCAGGGATAGCTGTCTGCTGTTCCTGCCTGAATAGTTGCCATCTATCTATATCTATATTTATATCTTTATTTTTATATCTCTCTTTATATTGCATTATATATATATATATCCAAGTTTTCTAGTTGTTTATGGTGGGAGGGCTAGACTGGTACCAGCTACTCTATCATAGTTAGAAGTTCCCTTCTTTCCTTCCTGGTGAAGTGAAGCATGTGTTGGCAAAGGTGTGGGGACAGAGCCAGCCACTCTCTCTGACCCCTTGTGTTTTCCAGGTCTCTGTGAGCGAGTGATATGGCAACCACTTGTTAGGCTCTGCAAGTGCTTAGCTGTGATGTCTTATAGCCCTCTGTCTTTAGCATACTCCAAATGAAGGGACTTCTACTACTTGAGCACCGGTGGCAAGATTTCCTTGGATCCTGGAAGTCATTCACTTTACTGTTGCCACCAAATAGTTTGTTGATTTCTTATTAAAAATCCAGTTCTGCCTGTAGTAGTCTCCCCTTTTGCAGCAAGAAAGTTAAGGTTGCCCTGCTGCCTGGTTGGGAGTGAATGGGAGCGTGACCCTCCCCAAGGGTTATGCCCAGTTAAGCCCAGTAGACTAGGCTGCTTTGCTGCTTACAGTTATTAACACATAGACCAGACTCTTGGCTTTGGGCCTGCAGGCCGAAAGCCATGTAGTAAACAGTGTTCCAGCAGAGGGAGACACACAAGGGGCATCTTTCAGCCCGTTAGGAAGGAGGCTCGGCCAAGGCAAACACTAGAACAGGGAAGCTAGTCTAAGGCATGCTACGTTTATAAAGGAACACGAAACTTGGCATCTCTCTCTGCTCCAGGCGCCCACAGGCAACTCATTCATCCAGCAGACATCCAAAGATTGCTTATGCTGAGCCAGGCCCTGTGCTGGGTTCTGGGAGTACAGGGTGAGGGAAAGATTCATCAAGGACGTGGTACTTGAATTGGCTTCTGCGGTTAAATCTTGGTTCCAAAACAAATTGAGAAAAAAAGTTGCCATGAGCTCATCTTTTCCACGTTTAAAGAAAAGAACACACAAATCAAGTTCATATATTGGAAAGAGACCAAGAGGTTTCATTTTGGAGCTTGAGAGCTGCTTGGAGGGGGACCTCTGGCCTTGCCTAACCCACCCACACACTCTCAAGAGCCCATATCCAGTTGTGTTTCCTTGGCTGAAGATATGAGTAAGCTCTGGCCTTTTCGGAGGCCTGAGGACTCCTTCTGGCTCCCTCCTCCTTCTTTTCTGTCCCGGAAGCAGACGTCTGAGCTTGGGGAGGTCTACCCCGCATTGTAGGATTGGGCCTGGCCCTGTGGACTCCATCCCTGTTGCTCCTGGGGCTGCACCCTCCCTTCTTGCCCTCCTGGCACCTGCAGCCTTGAACGAGTGTCTGGCATGTGGAAAAGGCGTGGTTCTATCTCAGGTGCCCTGGGGCCCACTCCGGAGCAGGGAGACTGTGGCCGGGTGAATGTTTAGGGGGGTCTGTGTGTTCTTTTGATAAATGAATCCACCTCCGTCAAATAAAGTCTTGGTGTTTTCTCTGACAATTCAGTTTCTGTTGAAGGGAGGTCTCTGCAGTTTCTAAGACTCCAGAGACTTCCTAAGTTTCCAAAGATGATTTCTGGATTTCCTTTGGTCAGTTGTATGCATACATCTCTGATTCCTTTCTTGGTCATATTCTCGTGAGCCCTTTGGCTTTGGGCCTGGGGTCATAAGTGAGGGAGGCAGGCAGAGCTGTCTTGCTTGCAGGGGGTAATTTTTGGGGTTCTCTTGGCCACGATGGTGGATAAAACCTCCAGTGTGGGGTTCAGGTGCTGCCCAGGTCTGTGTGCCTGGACCATGCCCTTGACCGTTCCTGGACCTGGTTTCCCCACCGTCTCTCTCTGCCCCCACCAGGTTGTATAGTTCTTTTCTACCTTTTTCTATCGCCATTGGCACGGTGCTGAAGTTCACATGTATTGTGCTCTTCCAGGGCCGAGCTTAGATTTTTGAGAAAGCACATTTTTTTTTTGTTTTTTTTTTCAGGAAGGAAAAGTCTATGCTATGATGGTCAGAATTAATCACGATGAAAGTTTGTGGATTTGAAAATAAAACAATTAGATCTGGAAAATGCACTGTCGAAGAGGTTCTCTAAGAGTGGCAGCATGTAGACTCTGTGTTCTACCACGTTTCGTGGTTAGAATGGGATTATTGAATCGGGAGGCTGGATCCCGCCCCGGAAGCTAGGAAGGCAGAGGGAGGCCTAACCCGCCCCCGGGAGGGGCACTGAAATCGAGCTGTGACCTCCCGGGGTGACGGTTATAAGGCTTCTTCCTGCAGCAGAGCAAGTACGAGTGCCAGCCAGCGAAGGGGACCCTGCTCTATTCATCTGCTCTGTCTCGTGAAACAAGGGGACCCTTTGATAACACTCACCAGGGCTCACCAGGGAGGGAGGGACGGAGGCTTCAAAGTGGTGCTTTAGATTCTTCAGGAATGCGGGGGTCGGGGGGTGGGGCAGGGGAGTTCATAGTTACTTCTGATAAACAGATAAATAAATAAATAGGGAAAAATACATGAAGATGTGAGCCAGCATGGGCCAATGTATCCAAACCTTTCTGACGAGCCAGATTTCAAGGGAAGATTTCAGGATGCATAAACCGCGCTGAGCCCCGACGAGTCCTGTTGCTCCCACTAGGTCTCCCAGCACAGCGCGAGGAAGTTTTTGTGTAATTGGCCTTGAAACACTGTTACAACCACTTTGCGGCCTCCTTCAGCTTATTTTTAATGACAAGGTCTATTGCATTGTTAAATTATTAACTCTGACCATTACTTATCTTGGCATTTTCCTATCTTGATGAGAGTGAAAAAGGCAAGGGCATGTCAGCTCACTTGAGGTCTGGGCCCGCTACTGCTTAAACGGAGACGGAAGTGTTGGTTGGGGCTGCGCAGGGCCTGCTCGGGAACGGGGCAGAGAGGGCTCGGCAGACACAGGGGCTGGCCCGGGGCAGGGGGAACCAGAGCCTTCTGTGGGAGTGGGGGGTGCTGACGGGCCACGGGCAGCCCCTTCCCCGCGCACTGTGCACGCCTCCTCCGGGACGCACGGCCCGAGGCAGAGCCAAGGAAGGCCGGTTCCAGACCCTTTCTTCCTTGACCCCGTCAGCCCACACTGACCTCTTCCCCTACTCTCCCGTGGTGCTCTCTGACAACATCGGCAGCAACAACAGCAACTAAACCGTAAGGATGTCTGACGTTTATTGAGTGCTTGCAGTATGCCCAATGCCTTGCCCGCAGCCGGCTGTGGCAGGCCCCCATGGTCATGCCGCCCTTTGTCCGGCAGGGGGTAGTGTGACCACACCGTAAGGGCGCCTCCTCCTCTACCGTTCTCGGGGAAGAGAAAGCTTCAGGATTCCCGCTGGGTGCGGGAAGGATGCTTCTGGCTTTGACAGTGAGTCCAAGGCTCGGACGGTGGGGGCAAAAGGAAGCACAATTGTCATCCCTTCTTGCCTCCAACCTTGGGGGGCACCGGGGCGTCGAGTCCCAGCCCTGCTCATTCTGTGTTCAGTCGCTGCACTGAGGGCAAAGGGCAGGCACGCACCTGGAGAGAGAGATGGCTTCAGTGGACAGTGCTGATTCCTGGCGGGGTCCTTGGAGACCTGCTTCCTCAGAGGTACACAGACGAGTCCCAAACCCAACAGCCACAGGGTACGAAGTAAAGATTGGGGGTGCACTGAGGCCCACTTGGCTACATACACGAGTTGATGGGCACCACCTGTTGGTCATTTGGCATAGTCGGCTCAGCAGGCAAATCTCTCGGATACCTAGAGCTGCCCAGCCAGTGGCCTGTGAAAAAGTCCTGTCTTTCCCACAGCCTGGGAGCCGGTCGTACCAGGGTGTAATTCCGGAGGGGAAGACAGAGAGGCTGCTGGTGGGACACATGTCGCACTCGGACTGCGCTCGCCTGCAGAGAGAGGGAGAGAGGCGAGGCGGCTCCCATACTGGGCGATTTTGTTGACGCAGCTCCGGACGTGGTTTCGTGGCTTGAGGATGGGCGAGAGCTTCCCCACAGAATCTGTGACAACCCCGGGGACTGCTCGGGACTCTGAAGGCTGAATTTTTTTCTTTTTTTTAATCTTGAGGAAAGTGCGTTGGTATCTTGCCCCCAGCAAAGACAGGCTGGGAGATTTCTTTGACCAAGGCTCCGTGAGTTCAGATCCCGGGTCCCTCAGCGCAGCCCACATCTGAGGCTGCGGCTCTGAGGAATTAGGGATTGATGTTGCCGCCCAGCCCCTGGGCTCCAGGAGTGCCCTTGGTCCAGAGGTTCAAAGCAGCCTGAGTTATCTTTGCAGTTTCTCCACGGTCTGCCACTCTTCTCCAGGCTCTGAGAGAGGAAAATGCCGATCTAGCTCAGACCGCTGACTCCCCTCCCCCAAACACCCACCTTGTGCCGGGCAGCGGGAGGGGATGACCCTGCGCACGCGGGTGTCTGCGTGTCCGAAGGCAGAGCCCGGGCCGGTGTCTGTTATACACCTGAAGAGTCTAAACGTGAGAACAGCAGGGTGGGTGAGAAGAGAAGAAAAGAGAGGAGAGGCGAGGGGCCGAGCAGGGGAGGAAGGGAAGAGAGGAGAGGGGAGGGGAGGGGACAGGAGAAGCCTTAGTAGGACACATGTGGGCCAGAGGGTGGGAGACACACCCCGCGACAGTGCTTTGAAGTTCCTGGGAGTCCGGCGGTTTGGAGAATACGGGGATGTTCCCTCCAGAGTAGAAGCCAAGTTGCCGCGTGTTGCCTGCTTACGCTTCAAAGAGGCACGAGGCTCGGGGCCTCCACGGCCTTCGGAAGGAATGCACGCACCAGGACCGTGCTGTTGGGACCCATCGTTAGCTTACGAGGCTCACAGTTCCGCACATGGCCCAGAACAAGAGGAGGGTCTGCAGTAGGTCCGGGCAGCGGTACAAGATGCTCCGACACTGGGCTTATGGCCCGGTAGGTCAAGTGACACTTGAGCCGCCTGTGGTATAAGAGGATGCTGTGCAGAGACTCTAGAAAGCCCCAATCAGATAATCACTCCATGGACCTCTAGGGTTTTAAAGAAAAGCGGTGATTTCTTATGCAAATAACTACTCCCCTTTTGAGAAACAGCTCTCGGCTTCCCACTGGGCCCTGGTAGACTTAACTGTGTGACATCAAGTGACCAGGCAACCTGGGCCACCCATCCCGGTGGGGACCATTTGGCCCACCAGCCATGAGGCTGGGTTTGCACAGCAGCAATCCCCCAAGAGGAACGGGGCGGTCCAAGTAAGCTGCGTGGTTCTTACCGCATTGCCTCGTTTCCCTCAACCTACCCCCAGGGACAAGCGGGGAGTTTCTTACAACTAGCTGACTGAGGGATGTGGTTTATCGCTGGTCCTGCAGGACGCGCGGGCACACCGCGGAGGAGGACTGCTATAGCATCGACCTCAGTAGGGAAAGCTCTCACAGGTAGCGGCAAAGAGCAATTCCCTAAGAGGGCAGAACATCCAGGACTACCTGTGGCTGTCCACTGTGTCTGGAGGCAGAGGTGACTGGAAGCGTGAATCTACTCTAATTCCCGGGCAAGGGCTAATGGTTTGGCTGGGTGGTCAGGGGCTTGGAAAGAAGAAGATCAGAAGGTGGGTGGGGTCTGGAGAGGAGATACATGTGCAGATTTCTTAGGAAGGGCGTGGTGCCGGAAGAAATGTGTCCCCTGCGAATAATCTCCAAGCTGCAGCCACCGCGATGGAGGCGTCCAGTGGCCAGATGGACCGTGATGTTGTGTTCTGTGGAGTTAGTCAACTTCACTCCGCAGTGGCCCAGTGCTGGCTCGATGGGCCCGTGAACAAGGAGCCCATGGCAGAGGGAACGGGGACCACACATGGACTCAGAGCCTGGACTTGTCTTCTCCAAAGCTGACGGTTATCACCACAGCTGCCAAGAACACAGACCAAAGCTGAGTCCCTGATGTGGCCCCTTCCTTGGGATATTGGACCCCTCCCATCATGGAGGGGACACCGATTTGGTCTCCCTGAAGACGGCTGTTGTGGATACGGATGTGCCTTCCCTGCCTCTGCTGCTGCCGCCAGCACCGCCGTTCGTGGACTCGTGGAATGCCCCGTTCACCATCATGGTGCCCAGGCAGCGTCGCTCTGACCACGGAACTCATCTCATTGTAAAAGAGGCAAAGCGACGGGCTTGTGCTCTTGGAATTCACTGGTCTCACCTACCGTGTGAAGCAGCTGGCCTGATGTTAGCTGAACCACGTGAAAGTGCTCACATTCCATTGTTTTTGACTTGCAAAATGAGCAGTTTCACAGTGGAACGGCCTACTGAAGATCCATGTGTGGCCAATTGGGAAACAACATCCCGAAAGCTGGGGCTGTGTTGTACTGAACGCAGCATATGTTTCGAATCGAGGACTGATGACGGTGCTTCTCCTACAGGCAGAGCGCAGGGACCCTGGCGTCGACAGGGTGAAAGTGGGGGCTGTGGCCTTCACTATCCCCAGTTACCCACCCAGACAATTTTCACTTCCTGGCCTTGCAACTTTGGGCTCAGCTGCTTTGGAAGTCTTCGTTTCCAAGGGAGAAACCAGGAAACACGACAGTGACTCCATGGAAGTAGAAGTCGAGACCACTCCTAACGACTCAGCGCGCAGGCGGATGCTGGGATGATGGATCCTGAGAACCAATAAATTCACTGTTTGCCTGAGTCAGTTTGCACTGGCTTTCTGTCCTGTGCAACGAAGATATATTAACAGCAGGAGCTCGATAACTGCTGAACTGTAAGTTCGTTTCTCTTCTGTCTCTTGAGATTGCTCCATGTTTGGGCCACAGATTAGCATGAATAATTCATATTTTTTTCTATGGGTGAGAGCATCTTTTCTGACCTTGATTTTGACCACACCTGGAAATGTCACCCACCCTGGGGGGATGGCAGGGCAACCTAGAGAGAGCAACAGAGAACGGAAAGAAACCTTTGGTTGTCTTGTAAAACATGAAAAATGAAAAAAGTATTTAGCAATTTCACTTTATGTTTAATATAATTTTATGTTTAACTCCTTTCTCAAAACACTCCCCAAGGCCTTTGAAAGTTTCTGCGGTACAAAATTGGAAATTGCTGCTTTGTCGTGCAACGGAAGAGATAGCTTGAGGTGTGAGAACTCTAAAAGGAGTGACCTTTTCTCCCCTCCTCTCCTTGTTATAATGTCCAGTGATGCCTACTTAATGGGTGGCAAATGAGGTCCCTGGTGTCTCTGTCGGGCTTTGAGAATCTTATCTGGTGGTGCAACTTTCGCTCAGAATTAATGTGCAGCATGGTGAGGGGATGGATAAACTCGTTAGGAAAGCTAACTGGTTTCCTCATTGTCACCTAAGAGCATTCATTGTGTGTGTGCTTAGAATAATGTCTTTTCTACAAGCCAAATGGGAAAATGCTCTAATGTATTTCCCTGAATTTGGCCTGCCACTGTTGTAAATTACCCTGCTTAATGGACTCTGGGATTCTGTTATCTATTTGGAAACTTCTGAGCTCATGGAGAAACCAAATCAAGTGTCTCGGTCCCCAGGAAGGGAAGGCAGGCTTAGAAGATTTACAGCTCTGTGAACATCATTACTGATGTCTGTTGTATTTTGCAAACAACTTTCCTGTGGAATAGGTGCTTATGATGGGGCTGTGGGCAGTTGTTTTGATAAGTTGCCCTGAAATAATGACAACCAGGGGCCATAAATCCCCTCTGGAAATCAAAATTCCAGGAAGGGATTTGACAATGACTTCAACCCGCCCCGTGCCAGCTGCATGAGGGAACCTGCCAGGGCCCTTAGCAACCTTCCCGGCGTTTACTGAGAGCAGCTAAAATAACATCAACAACAACAGCAGCTCACATCTTAGAGCACTTCACAGCTTACAGAGGTGTCCACAGGCCTTATCTCACCTGAAGAAGGTGGAAACTTAGGCCTAGAGACATCGGCCAGCAGTGAGGGCTGGAAACAGGGTGGAGCTCGGGCCTCCTGACTCGCGGCCTCCGTCTCTGCTCCCTGCCACTGCGTTGGTTAATGTTATGGTTTACTTGACTGGGCCACAGCGAGTCCAGATTTTTGATCAAATATTATTCTAAAAGAGTGTTTTGGATGAGATTAACATTTAAATTGGTAGACTGAGTAAAGCAGATTACCTTCCCCAACGTGGGTAGGCCTCGTCCAATCAGTTGAAGAGCTGAACAGAACAAAAGGCTGACCCTCTCCCCAGTAAGAAAAAATCTCCTGCCTAACAGGCCTGTGATCTGCAACATCAGCTCTTCCTGGTTCTACAGCAGCTCTGGCCTTTGCACTCAAACCTGGGCTCTGCAGATTTCGGACTTGCCCTCCCCTTAGTCATGTGACCAATTCCTTATAATCTCTCTCTCTGTGTTGACGAAACTTAATATACACAGAGCTCCCATTGGCTCAGTTCCTGCAGAGAACTCTAACTAATGCAACCTCTTTCCTCACACAGTTAGATGACATGCCCCCCATGGGTCCCCACTGCTGGTGCAGGTCCGAGCTGGGGGACATGAAAGGCTAAAATTGATTGTGAGATTAAAGTGTTTCTGTTTTAAACATTTTTTTAAAATTTATTTTTAATTGTGGTAAAATGCACATAACAAAATTTACCCATCTCATCCACATTTAAGTCAGCAGTGTTAATATATTCACATTGGGTAAAGTTTTGATTTAAGCTGGACTGGGTAAGACTTTGATACCTCAAGATGAGGTCATCCTTACAGCCAACAGTGACCCCAGGGGTCGGAGGACTTGCCAGAGAGGGCTCCATGCGGCGGGAAAGGAGACGGAAGGAGCGTGTTTGGAGATGGGGGAGGGGAAAAGCAAAAAAAGCTCTTGCCCATCTGCCCGTGGGGCCGAGGTCTTTCTCTGAGCCTTGCCCACGGCCAGCTGCAGAGCCATGAGAGCAGCGGGGGGAGGAGGAGTCACAGATCCAAAGGGGACTGGGCGAGGAGGGGCACCCTACCCCCAAGCTGAAGGATGGTGGTGGAGACCGGGGAAGGGGGAGGCGGTGGCTGAGACGGCCACTGCAGAGGGTGGCCGAGTGGGGGCCGGTCTCAGCACACACACCTGCCTCCCTGCAGCCAGGGCGGTGGGCAGTGTGCTCGGGCCATGGCCACCTTTGCGACCATACACATTCCTCTTGTCTCCGCAGCCTGACTCTGGTGGCCCTCCGGTTCTGGAGGAGCACTGCCCAGCCCCCACTCACCACGAGCTTCCAATCCATGCCTGAGAAGCAGCGTTTTATTAATATGAATAGCCATGTTGATGGAATCTTAAATATAGCATTCTGGGAGCTGAGCGACCCAGTGGCACAGCTGTAAGTACCATCTGGGGTGTGACGCAGGGGGTGCCCCCGTCCCCACATCCTTAGTGTTACCAGGACTGGCAAAGGAGTGGGACAGGAGCTGCCTGGGAACAACCTGCGGCCACACACAGAGAAGCACTTCCCAGCCCCCACTTGGGGGCCCACCCAGCCCCCCATCGCTCGTCTGATCAGAGAGCCCCTTCTCTGGGTCCTCGGTCCTGACGACTTCCTTTTGGAGACCATGAGAGAGCAGAGGATGTGGCCGGGGCAGGCTGGGGAGGAGCTGACTGCTGGGGACAGGCCTGGGTCCTGCGTGCGGGATTCTGCCTGAGCAGCTCGGCCCAGGCAGAGGGGGCATCCTGGGCCTGGGGTCCTGCTCTCAGGCCCTGCCGCCATTCGTGTTCACCGCATTGTGGCCAAGGGAGCCTTCTTCTGTGACCGCGCGAGCACCAAACCCAGGCCCCACGTGGGTCCCTCACCTTCTCTTCTCGCTCCTTTGCCCAGCCTCTTCTACCCACCCTCGAAGCCCCTGCCCGAATCCGCAGACGGGCTTTCCCTGAACATCCCCCCTGCCCAGGGCGAGGTCGGGACTCCCAGTGGACACTCGGAAGCACCGTTTCTCCTGCGCACCTTGGATTCTAATAGTCGTCAAACATACAGCGGTGTGATTGTTGGCTGAGTGTCTGCTGCCTGTGCAAGCTCCGGGAGGACAGCGTCTGTATTCCCAGCGCCTGGCCTGGGGCCTGCACGTGGGGGGTGTGCAGTGAGCGTGGACGGAAGGAAGGAGCCGCAGGGGACGGGCGACCACCCTACGCCCACGCGGCAGGTCGTGGGAGGGCGAGTCCTCCGAGGGCAGGGCAACTGCGCAATGCTGTCTGTTCAGGCTTCGGGAGGGGACGTGCAAGGCTCCAGGGTGTGTCAGGAGACACAGGGGGAGGCCATGGGAAGGGCACAGGACTTGGCCTCTGACCCCGCATAGCAAAGCCTTTTCTGATAAGTGCAGGCTTTGCTGACCACGCTAGCAGTGTTAGAGTGCCCGCCTGGTCATTTAGGTCCTCTGCCAGAGAGCTGGAAGGTGGCACCGCCGGGACAAGCCACAGCCCAGCCAGTCCCAGGTGAAAGGCAGAGCGTCAGCCAGCAGGGAGCAGGTGGGCCCAGCTAGGGCCGCAAGGTCCCCACAGGCTCTCAGGGCTGATGTCTCGCAGGGAGGACATGGGGGAGGGAGGAGGAAGGGAAGAGGAGGAGGAGGAGGGAAGGAGATGGAGAGAGAGGAGGGAGGCGCCGGGAGGGGAGGAAGAGGGAAGAGAGGAGCCCTGGCCACGTGGCGTAGGGGCAGCCCCATGAGGCCGCAGTCCGGCCCAAACGCTGCCCCTCGAGGCCGGGGCTCAGCCTGGGGCTGGGGCCAGGGGGCCTCTGGGCCTGAGCCTCCCATTCACAGTCGCCTCTTTGCATTAGACTTTGGGAATTGTTCCAAGTGAGGTTTTAATGTCAGGAGCAGTAATTTGTTAAATGTTTTAAGTATTTAAAACATGCCACAGGATTTATATCCCCATCTTGGCACGCCTTCGGCTTTCAATCTGTCAGAGGCCTAATAAAGTGGACGTGGCCCAGACCTCTGGGCCCTGGGCCGCCCCCCGCTGAGAGGCCCTTTCTCAGGGCCCAGGCCGGGCCCCACCCACACAGGGTCGCTGGCTCCATACAGCTCCGCCTGGTCCCACTGAGAGAACCTAAGGATGGTTTAATGAGTCCTTTCACCCCATTAGTGAGTGAGGCAGAGATCTCATCCTGGGGTTTGGGGATGACCGCTCGCTCTATCTGGGCAGACAGAATGACAGCGGTTTATTAGTCGCATGTACTCGAGCCTGGGGGAGTAAGACAGTCACGCCGGCCACTTGGGGATTGCACGTGGGAGCCAAGAGAACCACCAGTGGCTGTGGCAGGCCTTGCAGCGCCGGGAGGGCGAGGTGCCTGGTTCCCATGGGGGGGCGGGATTGACTCGGCGACCTGCGGGCTGGCAGGGGCCTGAACCCACCGCTCAGGGACAGGCAGGAACTGCGTCTGGTCCCCTGGGTGAGGAGGTCGTTTGGCCCGAGAGCCTCACCCACAGGGGCAGAGAGGGGAGGGGAGCGTGTGGTTAGACCGCCCGAGGATGCTCAGTTTCAGCAGATGTCAAGGCAGCGCGTGTACCAGGCTTTACTTTTAGGATTTACGGCACAGAAGAGGTAAAGGACTCGAGCTCCTGCCTCGAGCGCAGGGCGCGGGAGGGAGCTGGAGCCTGAGCAGCAGCAGGTTCAAGGGGCTCAGGGGAGCTCGGGAGGGGCTCGTGGGAGACGGCCAGGCCCGAGGAGGTCACCCAGGAGACAAATTAAAGTTCTCCTCTTGCTGGCACACTCTCGTGGGATCTTCTCGAGGCTGCTCTGCTGTGCTTAAACACAATCAAACTTACTGTGGTAGAGCACTGCCCCATTTTTCCGACCCGATGGAGAACAAACGCGCTGGGTGTCTTCAGGCCAGGCGGCTCACGGCCAGGGGCCCAGCCACCAAGAGGGCAAACCCACCCTGGCAGGTACGGGCCCAAGGTCCTAGGAGGAAGAAAGCCCCAGAATGCCCTCTGTTCCCCCTTTCCCCTTAAAATCCTGGATCCAGGCTCACAGGATGGCCGTGGGGAGCCACTGGCGAGAGATGTGGCCCAGGGCCACGTGTTCCAGATCTCCGCGGTTCCCTTTGATCACGTTGCCTCCACCTTTTCAACTCCGGGGCAGATCTCCCCACCGTGCCCTTAACCCAGCAGCCTCTGCCGCCCCTGTCGTGGGCTTCGCTTTGCTCCGTGTCCTGTGCCAGACACAGGGGCTCCAAAGACCCCACCCTTGCCTTCCTGGAGCTCACGCCGATTCCATCTGCCCTTCCACGGACCTTTTCCAACTCTGCAGACACGGGGGCACCTTCCCTGCAAAGCCCATTGGCACTGTCACGCTTTCCTGGCAAGAACACAGGATGCAGGGACTGTTTGTTTGGACGTGAGTCTGTTTTGCTCTCACTATAGGACTTGGGACACTTTTCCTAAACCTGGAAGGGGCTGGTGGTTCGGTTTGCAGCTTTCACAAGTGGTAGAGACTGGCACCCCTGGCCCAGGCACTTGCTGAGGACTGGCAGGACCTCAGGGAGCACCTGGCAGAGGCCCACCCTTGACGCTACACCAGGGTGATGTGAGGCTCTTTCCTGAATATTCTGCTGTGTACAGGACCCCCAAGAATACTGCATGGCTGTAGGGAGGGAAAGAGGCCTCCCTACAACCTGACAGATGTTGACTTTCTCATCAACCTTGGAAAGTGGCTCGTGAGACACTCATACTCATTTTGGCTCTAATTATAAAAGTAATTCATCTTAGAAAATCTGGAAAGTATGGACAGGTACAAAGACAACCAGCTTCACCCAGACCCCTACCGCCCAGAGGTAAGCACCGTTGCCAGCCGGTCTCTGTCCCTCCAGGCGCGCTTTATGCCTGTTTAGAAACGGATACGTGCCATTTACAAGGTGGGCGTCCCCCTGCAGACAGAGTTTTGTTTGCTGCCTTTTATTTGACAGCTGGACAATATGCCCCTGTGTGGGTCGGCCGTCACATAGCCATCCTCTATCGTGGGTTACCTGGGGTGTTTCCAGGTGTTTGCTATTATTAATAACGCTGCAGTGAACATCCTTGGACGTCGATCTTTATATGTGTCTCTGATAAAGTGATCAGTCAGGTGTCACCATGCACAGACTCAGTTCAGGAATAAGAGGGGTCTCCTGACCCCGAGGTCCAAAGCCAGAGGCAAATAAATACGCATTTTCGGAGCTCTTGTGCATTTAGCGAGGAGCAGTGCATGCCAGGTGAGAGCTAAACTTCTCTTTACCTGCATGATCTCATTCAAATCTTCCCCATGGCCCTTTAAGGTGACACTAATCCTGCCCCTGGTTGACAGATGAGGGAACCGAGGCACAGACAGAGGCTGATTAATTGCCTGAGACCCCAGAGTCAGTAAGTGGCGATGCTGGAACTTAAAAGCGAAACAAACAAAAGCAAGCAACCCGCTGCAGTGCAAAGGGATGGTGGCTCTGCCACGCACGGGGGATCGTCTCCAGCCCACTCCCACGCGCCGACCCTGGCGCTGTTTGTATTTTCGCTTTCTCTGCTACTGGGTTCCATACACCCCATCCTTCAAGGGGGTGTTCCGAACGCTTCCAATTCGGGGCTGTTGAGCCTGACATGTCCTCTGCGTCACCCAGCTCAGAGCTCCTGTCCAACGCCAGCTACCACATCTGAGGCTTCGCGGAGGAAACTTCAAAATGTCACTGCAGCAGGGACGGCGCATTTGCTGGTGGGGCACCCGCCGCGACTCACTGTTGGGCTCAGAGCCCCCGGAAACATTCCTCTCGGTTGGGGCACCTGTGGCCAGCAGAGCTTTCTGAGCCCAAGGTCCCCCCTGAGCCACCCCCAGAAGACAGGATGCACCGCGCGGTGCTTCAGGATGGTCCCCCACGCTCCCCCAGGGGACCAGGGACCACAGATGCTCCGAGGAGGGAGACGCAGACTGTGGGCAGCACACCCTGGGCTCTTCCAGTCCCAGGAGCCTGCAAAGCCCTGGGCCCGTCTTTCCAGAACGTCTTTCTTCCTGCCCAAGCCTGAGGTGCTGATGAAGAGAGCAGAATGGGAGCACTGTGCTGAGAGCGAGCGTGGGGTGTTGTGGGCTGAATCGTGCCACGCAAGAGGTATCTTAGTGTCCTCACCCCCAGTGCTTCAGAATGCGACCTTTTTTGGAAACAGGGTATTCGCAGATGCGATTTGTTGAAACAAGGTACTACTGGATCAGAGTGGCCCCAGGTCAGTGACTGGTGTCCCTGCAAGAAGCCGTGTGAAGACACAGGGAAGGAGAAGCCCACGTGACGACGGGGGCGGAGGTTGGAGTGATGCAGAGACCGCTGGCTGCCCCCAGACGCTAGAGACGGGCGCGGTGTGGCTTCTCCCCCAGAGCTTTGGGGGGGGACATGACCCTGCTGACACCAGGACTTTGGACTTGGCCTCCAGGACTGAGAGAATAAATCTGGTTGTTTAAAGCCATCCAGTTTGCGGATGCTAATAGAGGGGCGAATTGGGGTGCTTGGCCCACCCTGAGGCCCTAGACTCCTATTCCTAGAGGCTGGGAAGTTGTCCTCAAGCGGGGAAGGATGCGTGAGAGTGGGGTTTTCTACCAAAGTCCACGCAGAAGAGAACATATTCAAAGCATGGCCCCCAAATCTGCATTCTTGGCAGTCTCAAGGGTCTGTCCCATTTCGTCAGACTCTAACCCGCGTGGGCCTGATGGTGCACCACTGACGTCCAAGGCCTGGTCTGGGGAGACGTTTCTGCATGTTCTAGGTCAACACTGAGATTGGACTTTGTATGTGCAAACCAGAAAGTGAAAAGCAATTTCCTCTAAATCACCTTAAAATGTTTCCGAGAGAATTTTAAGTCCATTTATCAGCATGAGGGACTGTATCACTCTTTGCCACCTAGTTTTCGATTTTAACCAGAGAGTTGTGGTGGAACGGGGGCAATACCTGATCCTCACGGTCTTTCCCTCTGCTCTCGCTCTCAAAGTGAGTTCAGAGGCAGGAGCCGCAGGCCGAGGGAGGGGCCTCCGCCATCTGTATCGATGAGGAGGAAGCCTGGGCCCGGCCACAGCGGCCACCATCAAAGCCCCCCCAGCGCAGGCTGGGGCTGTGGCGAAGCTTCGCTGATGGGGCAGCCAGCCGATCAGCTGAGCCACCCGGCTTGGGGTAGAAGCTTCCATCCTCCCCTTCTTTCTTTCGCTGTGTGTCATCCTTTAAAAATCCTCCAATCCTCTCCAGAGTTCAGACCTTCTTGGTGCGGAAACCACTCTTGTACTCACTGGGTGTTCATTAGGTCGCCCACGCTGAGCCACCAACTGCGGAGGACAGGGATTTTGTCCCTGTTGTTCACCGCAGCATCCCCAGGGCCTAGAATGTGCCGGGCGCATAGTGGGTGCGCAGAGAATACTGATCGAGTCATCAGAAAAAGACTGTTGCTTTACGGAGACACGTGCTGACTGTGGTCTCACATCCACTGGAGGGAGACAGAGAGCGGCACCCCGGGGCTCGCACTGGCTGGTCCTCTTGGCAAGGATGACGGCGCCTGGGGGGGCGGCTGGCGGGGGGCGGGGTGGGGAAGGAGCGGAGTCCGTGGCTGGCAGCTGCCCTCCAGAGCCAGCGGGGCAGTGTGTGGTTGATGACTCGCTTCCCCTGCCCTGGCCGCAGCTCCCTGGGCCGATTACACGCCCCTCTGCACGCAGATCCGTCTCTCACTTGTCTGATGCCTCTCCAAAGAGCTCCGTCTGCCGCCCCCGCCATTCCTGACAGGTGGCTAACGCAGCTCTCCGGAGCCCCCGCACACTGGGAAGCATCTTCCGCAGAATCGACTTGGCTCTTACGTCCCATTTCTGTCTCCCCGTCGTGCATTTGCTACAACCACGGACATTTGTATGGAAATGGAATCTGCGTCCGTCAGGGCTCATCTGCGCAGGCTGCCTAGCAAGCAGGTGCGGGGGACCCGCCAGCTGCACCCACCCACGTGGCCTGAAGCCCCCCACGCTGACACTCCAGCCTCGGGAGCGGGAGGACGCTGTCCCGCAGGCATTATGGCCTGGCTGGGCCTCCCTGGGCCACCGCAGCATCTGCGTCAACACTGAAATGATGTTGCTCTGTCGGTAAGCGTGTGTCCAGCCGCCTAGCCCATGGGGTGTGGCTGTGTCGTGCAGGGCTCGGCCCGAGGGTGGGCATTGCTGGGCCGGGACTGGGTATGGGGCCTCTGGGGCCAGCGAGTGTAATGGGCAATGAAGGAACAGAGGAGCCGTGTGAGGCCGTCAGGACAGGCTCGGAGCCCAAGCTGGCTGCGGTAACGGTGGCGCATCTCTCCCGCCACCCAGAAACACCCACGTGAGCAGTGACCCTCAGTGCTCCATTCGGTGACTCGGGAGGGGACTTACAGAGTGAAGGTGATGACATAGGATGTGGGGCCTTTGGGAGGTGATTAGGTTCAGACGAGGTCACGAGCGTGGGGCCCTCGTGGGAAGAGGAGGAGACAGGAGAGGGTCCTCTCTCTGCCTCGCCAGGACGCGGTGGAGGCCGCAGTCTGCAAGCCGGGAAGAGGCCTCGTCAGAGCCCAACCATGCTGGCGGCCTGGCCTCAGACTTTCAGCCTCCGGAACTGCGAGCGATGAGGGTGTGTCGTGTGAGCCGCCCAGCGTGGTGTTCTGTCACAGCAGCCCGAGCTGACGAGGACAACGGGAAACTTCCGCAGGTGGAGGAGGTCTGTCTGCTCCAGGTCACACGGTGCTGGTCCTGCGGCCCCAAATCCCAAATGCCTTGCTCTGGGTCGGGGGTTGGGGTCAGGGAATTCCCAGGAAGGCCGGGACGGGGAGGGGCATCCAAGGGTGGGCACGGGGATCGCCCGCCTGCCTGCTCCGCCACGTGGCTCACAGCAGGCCCTGCCTTGGGGGTCCTCCCCTCCATCGCTCTCCGGCTTTTGGTTCAGGGGTCCCTAGCCCATACCCGCCCGCTCAGGAGCGTGTTGGCCCTGGGCCTGGCTAAGGCAGCACATGCCTGTTGAGTACCTACGGCGTGGTGGGCACCGTCTAGGTACCCGGACACAGCAGTGGGCAAAACGGGCAAAAGCCCACCCGCTTGCAGTTTCCATTCTAGTGGAGGAAGAAAGACAACCAACAAAATAAGTAAAATGTCTGCTGCATTAGAAGGTTATGAATGGCTGGGAGAAAAATAAAGCCGAGAAGGGGGATGGGCGCACGTGGGCGGGAGTGGAAATGCAGAGCGCTGAGAGGTGACATTTGAGGAAAGACTCAAAGGAGGTGTGAGAGGAGCCCGGGGGAGGGAACAGAGAGTGCAAAGCCCCTGAGGCAGCATTGGCCGGTGGGTTTGAAGGGCAGCAAGGAGCCACTGTGACAGCGGGGAGAGGATTGGAGGCGGCGGCAGAGGTAGGGCCTTCGGTGGGTGCTCAGAGGGAGCCGGGGAGCCGGGGGGGTTGGAGCAGAGAGGGGACACGGTCTCCCCCCATGTTGACGGGAGCCCTCTGTTTCCACGGACAGCCGGGGTCAGAGGTGGCTGCGGGGCCTGCTGGAGGCTGGGCAGCGTGAGCTGGGCGAGAGACGGGGGTAGGGGCTGCACAGGGCCGGGCAGCGGAGCGTGAGAACGTGGGAGAACAGCCTTGCAGCTAAAGACAGGACCCCGTCTCGGAAAGATGAGGCTTGTCGTGTCCCTTAGAAACTCGAGCACGGCTGTCACGTGAACGAGGTTGTCACATGAGCCCCGGCTCGGGGCAGGTCCAGGCCAGAGACACAAACCTGTAAAGGGCCAGCACGTGGGGATTTGAAGTCAGGAGACTCCAGTATCACAAGCAGGTGATTGTGGGGGAGCAGAGAAGGGGCCCGGAGCTTGCCTCCCGACATGGGCATTAAACGGTGGGAGAGGTGAGGAGGGATCCACGAAGATCCGGGAAAGAAGCCGCTGGCGGGTGGGAGGAAAACCGCGAGGGCCGCCACGCTGGCAGCAGAGCCGCGCTTGTAGGAGGAGGCCGGCGGCTTCTCCATGGCCTTGGCCGCTGCGCCGCCCACGGCTCAGGCACGGGACCCACGTCAGTCTGGCCAGAGCCCAGCCAGGGCTCCTGCTGGAATCACAGACTACGGGAATCGAACTTGCTTCCGCTTCACGGTGCTGGGGGCTGAGTCTGCAGCTGTCGTGGCCTTTTTACCTGCCCGAGTGAATAGCCAGTACAGGACCAAAGCCACCGGATGAGGGAGTCCCAAGGACATCATTCCCGCCCCGGATCCGAGCATAACCCGACCGCTAGGCTTTTAGTTACATCAGCCAATAATGTCCCAGTTTTGCTTAGTGGGTTTGAGCTGGGTTTCTGTCGTTTGCAACGGGAAGAGTTCTGACCAAAGCAGTGGTGGACCCCATGTACACCCGGCAGACCCTTCCCACTGCCGGCTCAAGGGTCCGCCCGCAGCTGAGCGCCTGTTCCATGGGGCATGGAGTCCTGTTGCCATCGGGGTTTCTGACAGTAGCCACTTTTATCCGAGGATGAGCAAAGAGGGACGGACGAGAAAATAACACAGAGTCACTGGAGAGGATGTTTTGTTTCTTGGTGGTTTGTTACATTGCTTATTTGTTTATTCAGGAGAAGGGGGTTGCGGGACCATGCCTGTACCTTCCGCCCCGAGAGCTGAGACAGGGGTGAACTGTGGGGGGCTGAGGCTCCCCGGAGAGGTCGGGGGTGGGAATATTAGAGGGGTGAGCTCCTGAACTCAGGAATAGGTGGGTGACGGATTCAAGAGAAACAGAATCGTTGGGCCTGGAGACACTGACCTGAGGGGCTGGGGGGAGAATGGAGTGGTGTGTCTCCCTCTAAAGCGGCTGGGCAGACAGAGGCAGAGCCGCTGGGTCGGAGGAGTGGAGAGAGCGGCCCTGGGAGGCCTCCCCGTGTCAGCAATCTCTTGCTTTATCTACGTGTTTGCTTTTGAAGGACATTTTCCCTCCATGCCTTGAAGCCACTTAATTCATTAGTTCTTTATCATTTATGTCCTATTTCATTATGTTATAATCTTTACAGTTGTTAATTTGCATTTCATTTCCTGCAGTACCAAAAAAAAAAAAAAAAAGAAAAACCCTAGCCATGAAAAATGTTATTGTTGTAAATATTAATACAAGTCACAAATGATCACCATCCAGACCCATTTATCATGGCAGCGGCTCCCTTTGAGGCTGGAGGATTCGGGGAATTAGCAAAAGCAAGAGCTCTGTGTGCCCTGAGGGCTCAGCGAGGCAGAACTGGTCACCAGCCGTGAGACAACGTTAAAAGAGGCAGAGAAAACAGTACCTGCCGACAGCCATGGCCGGCTACCTGCTTTTGTACCTGATGTCGCTCCTGACGCAGAGCCCCCCCTGCCTGCACCTGAGCCTCCCTGGCTAAAGGACGGTTGGCTGCTTCCGTGCCGGGTGGGGAGAGTCTGCGGCCAGGGCATAGAGCAGGGGAGAAGCCGAGGGGAGGTCTTCCCTGGGAGGGGGCCAGGAGAAGGTGTGTGGTGGCCCTGGGAGGGAAGGGGGCGGTGTGTGTGGGATGCTGCTCCACATGTCCCAGCCCCAAGCCCCTCGATGTCTTCTCTCCCGGCCCAGAACAGGACTCTTGCCCCCGGCCTTCTAAAGGAAAATCGCACTGCAAAGAGTTATTCCCCTGCCCTGGGGACCAGAGATGATGAGCACTCCTAGCCCCTGAGTGAGCTGCCTCGGTATCTAGACGTGGCAGGAACGCCCGTCACTCCTTGAGAGAGCCGGCAGCCCTGCCGGAGCACCGCAGTAGCCAGGCGGTGGTGAGCGGCGCTCGCCAGCTGGGCCCCCTGCAGAGCTGCGCGGCTGAGGCCGTGAACTCTGTCCCCAGCGCGGGCCTGGGACCCTGGCTGTGCTCCAGAGCATGGCTGAGTCCCGACCCTGCCAAAGCCCCCACCTGCACCTGACCCTGGGGTGAGCCCCAGCCCTGGCCACAGACCCCCCTGTGCGCCACCTCCAGACGGAGCCCCTGCTGTGACCCCCACGCCGAGCTCTTACCTGGAACCGGACCTCCCTACTCTGAAGTCACATTTTCCTCTTCGTGAGTGTCAAGGACCCCGTGGCGTGTACATCTCGAGCCTGTTCCTCAACAGCCTTGGTCCCGACAGCTTCAGCATCCGTTTGTGATTCGTGATGGACTCCATCGCTTCTTCTGCATTAATCAGTCGCCATTCTCTGAAAAAGAAGAGAGTTTTCTTTTTTTCCTCCTTTCTTCCTTCCCTGGCCCTCTTTTGTGGAGTATTGCTCTGGACTTGTGGATTTTTTTTTTTTTTTATTAAATGTGTTAAAATCTCCCTGATTATCAGTATTCTTTTTGATGCTGATTTTGTCCCACATTTGGCCAGTGGGACCCCCTTTCGGTTGGCTCTTGTGTGCTTCGGACATGACCTGTCAGGTTGGATTATGCCTTCGCCGCGTGGCCCCGGACACTCCAGGCACACCTGTGCTTTCCTGCTCTAGGACCGGCGCGTGCTGATTGTCCAAGAATCCCCTGCACTCTGTCCTTCTGTCTCCTCATAGCTCCGCACAGAGAACGTACCCACCTGTTCCTTGTATCCGTAGAATGGGGCTTGCAGAGAGATCTTCTGTGGTGCATTGGCTGCTATTTGAAGGTGGTGTCTCTGCAGATGACCTTTGGGGAGTGAGAAGTCGCCAAGCAGGATGGCTGGGCTAAGCATGGACGAGGTACCAGCAGGGCCGGGGCACTGCCGTGGGCTGAACAGGGTCCCCTTAAAACACGTGTCCACATTCTGGAAAATGAGAATGGAATTAAGTTACGGATACCTAATTACACCTGTGATAAGAAGAGCCTGGTCTCCCCAGGTGAGCCCTGTATCCAAAGACGAGTACCCGTGCAAGAGACAGGAGGGAAGGCCGTGCGAGGAAGGGGCGGAGGGTAGCGGTGTGCGGCCGCAGGCCACGGAAGGCCTCGGGCAGCTGGAAGCCAGAAGAGGTGAGGAAGGATTCGCCCCTGGAGTCTTCCGAGGGAACATGCCCTACCCACACCTTCATCTTGACTTCTGTCCTCCAGAACCGCGCCCGCTAAATTTCTGTTGTTTTAACCACCCAGTTTGTGGTCCCTGCTTAGCCACAGGAGAGACGCATCGAGATTCCTGTTCACGTCTGGAACTGTGGGTAGAAGCAAACCCTGGACATGCTGTTTTTCCTCTGCGGTGTTGAGTGGTAGCGCGTGCCGCGTGGGTACACGGGATAAAGGGACAAGTCACATCCCAGCGAGACGGCGAGATTTCATCACACTACTCAGAACGGTGAGCAGTTTAAAACTTATGAATCGTTCATTTCTGGACTTTTCCATTTAATATTATTGGATTGTGGTTGACTGTGAGTAACTGGTGCCATGGAAAGTGACACCGCAGACGAGGGGGCTACTGGACTTCTTTAGGACGGGCGTGGGAAACCCACACCCGCTCCCGGAAACGAGGCTGAGAAAGCTTTGAAGCCGTTGCCGTGGGGATCAGGACGGTGCCGACCACCTGACGTTCACGGTGTGGTTTGCTGTTTGTATCTGGGGTCGCTGCATGGATCCTCTGAGGTCCTGCCCTGCGCTGCCCTTGTATCCCTGACAGCGGGAGCCGTGGGCTTTGGGGGTTCACAGATCGGTTGGCACAGCCCCCCGAGCCGGGGCAGCCACTCGGGAGTCTGTGGGGCTGCCCCCATCACGAGGCAGTGGCTCCAGTGTGGAGGGGCACCCCAGGGCTTGGTGCACCCCCATTCCCTGGTCTGTGCACCCAGGGCCGCACAACCAGAGGGTGACACAGAAGGATCGGGGCCTGTGGCAGCACCGAGGGGCTCAGTATGTGGTCTGGAGCCACAGTCGTCACAGCCGCACATCCCCCACTCGTCCCGAAATTGCGTCGCTGGCAGCAGCCCCGCAGTGCAGGCTCCAGGCCGAACTGCAAGGCCGGGGAGACACCTGGGGGGCTGGAGAGGCCAGGGGGAGACTGAGAGCACGCAGAGTGCCGCGAGGCTGGCTGCCCCGAGAGTGGGATCCGATGCGTGGGGGCGGCTGCTGGAGGGCGTGACGCGGAGCCCGGGAGGGATGAGAATGTGGCTTTGACGAAACCCACCGGCCGGGGCTGACCTGGGGAGAGATGGCTGCCGGGGCCCAGTGTTCCTCTCGGAGGAACCAAAGCCAGTCCCCTGCCGAGACTGTCTGAATTCAGGCTGCGCTGAGTGTTTTTGCCCCCTTAGTGGTTTGGAGCTTCTGAGAGGGTGAGTCCTCAGAGACCAGCCAGGGCAGGGCACCATGTCAGGCCTTGTGCCGGGTCACGGCAGTGGGAGAATCCAGGGGACGGCTCCCTGCAGCAGCCCCCACCCTCCATCCCCGGGACATGCAGGGCCCCGGCCTCGGATCAGGGGAGGTCGGGGGGACGTGACCTTGGGCCCCGAGCCCAGCCACCCTCCAGCTCCAGAAACGCAAAACCGCCTTGACCCTCCTCATCGCCGCTCACGGCCAAACACGAACCATAAATTCCGATTAGGGAAGGATGGTCGTTGACAATGACACGCAGAAAAGTTTGTGATTAGTGAACTGTAAAGGCTAACATGACATGCTCATAATTGGGATGTATTTACTGCGCGAAAAAAACGCCACGCTGCCATTTGGGCAAAGTGACTTTGAGGGAACTTTCTGAAGGAGACAGACACACTCCCCTCCTTGCTTACCAAACAGCAATAACCGTTACTGATGGCGCTCTTCAAACGGCAGCTACAGAGAGGGAGGGGCGGCGACTTCCTGTCAGGGCCGCTTTATGGTGTCGTATTCCGGGTGTTTAAGGAGCCCTGTTCATTCGCTGCGTTATCCTGGGTGATTTATGGACCGCAAAGAGCTTACTTCATCCCGATGTTTTAGGCACTTCGCTTTTTCACAACAAACCTTATTCCAATATAATCAATGGACGTTTCTCCTGGCCTGGGCGGGGAGTGCCGTGCGGGTTTACAGCAAAATCAATACGAGGATAAATGGCAGCGAAGAAAGTCCACGGTCAGGGTGGAAAGAGGCTTGGAGGTGCCTGGCCCGGGGGCACAGCCACCAGAGGGATGAGTCCAGAGGGCAGCTTTGCTGAACGAGGGCCTGCCCGGCCCAGAGGGGCTGGGCGCCGCGCAGCCAGGCGCTGGCGGAGGGCTCGGCCGCGCTTTTGTGAAATGTAACAGCAAGCGTGTTGTTAGCGGCCTTGTTAACGTTCGATGCTGTCTGAATGTGTGTTTTCGAATCAAAGTGACAAATGATTCTCGAACGCCTGAGTGTTCCAACGTTTGCTGTCTTGGGGAAGAGAAAGCAGCCGAGTGGCTCCCAGCTGGGCCCGCTGCCCCTCACGGCTGCGAAGGCCCCCGAGGAACCCCAGGTTGTCTCTCCCTCTTCCCCTAGTCAATGCCGGGGAAGTCCCCACATTTCTCTGCAGACAGAGGGGTACCGTAATAGCAGGCTGCCGTTTCCGGAGGCGCAGGGAGGTGTGGGGAGTGTGGGGCACCAGGAGAGGGTTTACCACGAGGTAAATGAGGTCATTTAAGACAAAAGCTCATTTTTTTTTG
This sequence comes from Indri indri, assembly GCA_004363605.1. Taxonomy (NCBI): domain Eukaryota; kingdom Metazoa; phylum Chordata; class Mammalia; order Primates; family Indriidae; genus Indri; species Indri indri. The sequence continues at coordinate 19,670 of RJWJ010006573.1, read as the reverse complement.
CTGGGGTGGGGGTGGGCAGTTTCTCGACTGTATTAGACTGCAGCTCCTCCCTGCCAGCCCCAGGGGCTGGTCCCTGGGCACAGTGAGCAGGGTTGAGGTCGGGCAGTTTCAGCCCCTGGCCCCTGGCAGCTTGAGACAGGTGGGTCAGGAAAAAACAGGTGCAAAAGTCCAAATGCTGGCACTTCAGGTGTGGCCGGCGCCCAGCCAGGCGGCAGTGGGCGGATAGGGCACCATGGTCCTCTTCTGGCGAAGGGCCCACCAAGGTGGGATTTCTCCCAGGCAGCCACTGTGAACAATTGGTGATTCTAGCCGGGAACTGCCGTGCTCACCACTCGTCCAGGTCGCTGGGCACGAAGTTCTGCAGCTGGGGATCGGGGTCCTCTCCACACACTGCACAGGCCTCGGCCGCTCTCTCTGTTCCACCTGCTCACAGGCCTCGGACACAAAGCGGAGTAGTTTCTTCACACTAGCATCCAATCAGGGACCAAGCATTGCATTTGGTTGTTGCATGTGACTTTTGAGAAGCCGACCAGCCAGGGTCAGTGGCTCCTCCAGGCCTAGAGGGTAAAGATGTTTGCACGTGGAGTTTGGCTGCAGGTCTGAGCAGGTAATTATTCATTACTGAGAACAAGCACAAGTAATGATCGTAATACCCAGGGTTCCATCCCCTTAATTTATGGGCCCCGGTCACTGAGCACTTATATCTCTCGGTGCTTTACATTGTTAATTAGACACACCTGGGAACCCCAGCAAGGGCAGGTCAGTGCCACCAGGGTTACCTCCAACAAAGCATGAGAAGCTGAGTGCCCCGCTCAAGGTTACCGAGCAGGTCTGGGCCTGGGCCTCTGTGTGCGACTCCTGCCCCCAAGAACAGAGTCCTAGACTCCTCTCCAAGGGTAGAAGCCAAAGCCCAGCCAGAGAGGGGCTGGGGTGCTACCAGGCCCTGGCCGAGCATTCCCAGGCTTGGGATTGGATCTGACCTCCTTCCCTATAGGAGAAGAGAGACTGGCGGGACATCAGCTGAGGGAGCCCAGGGGCAGACGTCGTTTCCCACCAGGTCATGGGCAGGACACCAAAAATTGTAAATGTTTTAAGGAAGTTGTATTTAAGGTCCACCTGAATCCTTTCTCAAACTAATAGATCCTTTTATTCTGTGAATATTTGTTCTAGGGTATCAGGTTTCTGTGAGTCGGGTTTTTCGAAAGCATAAAAGCACACGAGTTAAAGGCACGGACCTGGAGTTGGAGCCCCTGGGTTCCAGACTCTTCCTCTGCACAGGGGACTTGCCTATGCGAGCCCCAGTTCCTTCAGCTATAAAATTGTGACTGTACCTTACAGAGTGGTGATGAGGATTATATAAGATAATGCTTACCTTAATAGCAGGCACGTAACAATTAATAAACGTTGGCCAGCTATGATCATTGTCATTATGATAGTGACCTATTACCCGGACAACCAGGCAAAGCTGCACAGGATTTAGCTCAGGTCTGAGGACTCCTGCAGGTCACCCAGCCTGTACTCAAACCTGGCACGACGGCCACACGCTTGGGCCCCTGCTGGGACGGGGATGTCAGAACAGGACAGAGGTGCTTTGAGCTCTGGGAGGGGAGTGTCTGGAGCTGATGTCAGCATTATCCATCACAAACCTCCGGAAAAATCTGCAACTCAGGTCTTGTCCAAGTTTCAGCCAGGACTGGACTAGCTAAGGCTAGCCCAGGACAGAGATTTTTCATGGTATTAATCTCCTTTTGGCCTTAGTTTCCTTGTCTGCCAAGTGAGGATGGCGATGGCCACCTCGCAGCGTGGTGAGGACAGAATGGAATTCAGTGTAGAAAGTACATTGCCCGGGGACTGGCACAGGGGGTACCCGAGGGTAGCTGCTCGAGGTGCCGACCCGAGTCCTAAACTCTCTGTGAAGGGGTGGCTGCGGAGATGGCGGCTGCCACCAGGAGTAAGGACACCGTAGCGTCCTGACGTCTTCCACCAGGTCCAGGGCCTGTCTAGACGTTCCCATCCCCGCACTCCAGGCCAGGGGTGCAGAATCCCTCTTGAAGTGTCCTCTGCTGAGGGAGCGGACCCCTGGCTCCAGGTGCTCCCAGCAGAGTCCCCTGTCTGAGGGGCGGTTCTGGATGTTCCTGCCTGGAATTCACGGCAAGCTGCCCATGCCGCCCGCCAGTTACTTTTCCAAGCGACGTTGACCCAGCGAAGCAGTTACTGCTCCAGTCGGGGTGGAGATCTCTGCAGCCCGCAGCCAAGGGGACCTCCACTGCCTCCGTCCCTCTCCGCATCTCTTCCTGGGCCTCCAAAGACCGTCTCCATTGTCATGCCCATTGACGGTTTACAACGGCTCCAACAGCAAGGCCAAGCTCCCCTTGGGTGGACTCGTTTCTTAAGAATGGGGGCTCCCCATTATCCCAAGCACCTTTGTGAAGAAGCCTTTGAGTCCACCCATGCTGTTTGGATTCTGGGAGATTATTTCCCCTTTGGAGAGCAAACTTAATTACAATTACATTTTTATTTTATTTTATTTTGAAGCAGTCTTGCTCTGTCTCCCTGGGTACAGAGCAGTGGCATTATTGTATTAATAGCTCACTGCAGCCTCAAACTCCTGGCCTCAAGCGATCCTCCTGTCTCAGCCTCCTGAGTAGCTGGGACCACAAGCACACGCCACCACTCCCTGCTAATTTTTCTGTTAGTAGAGACAGGGTCTTGCTCAGGCTGGTCTCGAACTGGCCTCAAGCAATCCTCGCACCCTGGCTTCCCAGAGTGCTCGGGTTACAGGAGTGAGCCACTGTGCCCTGCCTACAGTTACATTTTAATTTATAAATTTTTTCCTTTTTTTTCTTCAGATGTTTCAGACAGTATACAATTAGATTTTATTTACAGACACATTGTGGCTACAGAAAGTTTAACTGTGGAAGAGCGATTCCAGGATACTTAGCTAAACATTGCTGGGCTATGCAATGACTGCCCGCTCCAAGGTACCCTCCAGCATAAATCATTCTGGAACAAAAGGGAGCAAGACGGGGTGGTTCTGGGAGTTGCTTCAGAGCTGGTTGATGGTACGCAGACCCGGCCACTGAGGGGGCAGACCCCATCTTACAGGGTGGAGGTGGACCCCCTGCCTGGAATAGTGGAGAATGGGGACAAAAGGCCCGTGCCAGTCTGCAGACAGCATGTGAGGCGTGGCCTCGGGGGATGGTGGCAGTCCTCGGGCCTCCCTACGGTCCCGTATGTGCCTCCTGCACCTGGGCCAGGTTCAGAACCTGCATCTCTGACTGCCAGGTGCTCTACCTGCAGCAAGGGTCCTTCCCCTCCCCTTGCTGTGACACGTGCGTCAGCCTGGGAGGCCCGACCTGGGCCCAGGTGTGTGTCTGCCATGGGAAAGTGCTGGCCAGGACAGAGCCCACGAGGGCCTCTGCTCTTTTTCTGTGGGTCTGATGTCTGACCTGTGCTGGGTCCCTGATCTTCAAACTGTCCCTCTGTGAAGTTGATGTGACTTAAAGGACCAAGCCTGGCCCTGCAGCCTGCTGAGCTGGGGCAGGAGCCCAGGCACTGTTAGTCACAGCCCCTTGGGGTGCCTGGGGTCTCCAGGGCAAACACTCTGGGATAGTGCAGTGGGTCAGCTCAACAACACTGCGTTGTATTTCTCTCTCACACCTTGTATAGCTGAGTGACCTCACCAGGCAGCTCTCCATGCAGTGGTTCAGGGAACCCGGCCCCGTCCAGGTCATGACTCTGACTTCAACGACCCACCGTCACCAAGGGGTCATCTCCATTCCAGAATGGAAAGCGGCAGCGGATCTCCCACATCAGGCTGTTTCAGCCAGGCTTGCAGGGCCATCGGTTCTGCCCACGTCCCATCGGTCAGAGCTCAGGGGCGTGGCCACATCTAACCACGAGGGCAGCTGAGCAAGGCCATCCACCTGAAGGCCAGGAGGAGAGGGAACAAGTTTTGGGGAGCTGGTCCTTTGGAGTGTGAAACGAGGCCTTCTCGGGTGTGTGTCTTCCCCTTCTCTGCGCCTGGAACTGAGGTCCCAGCAGGTTGGGGCCTGCTGTCCTGTTCTTATTGCTCCTACCTTGTGCAGCACTCTGCCGTGACATCGGGCTTGGCCTCCCGGGAGGGACCGACCGCAGCCTCAGATGCTGGCATCTCTCAGGCTGGACGGGACCTTTGCTGGAGGCCCCAGTGCCTCTGTGGGATCAGGCCTGAGGACTGAGCCCTGGGCTCAGCTGGGCTGCAGCCCTGACTGCTGTGCCAGGCGACCATGGGTGCAGCCTCCCACACCTGTGAGCACACCTGCCCTCAGAGGAGACAAAGCGCTGCAGGCAGAGGGCAGAGGGAGGCGGCGGGGAACACCCCACAGAAAGGCGCTTCCGAGGCGACTCCCAGCACGGGATTCACTGGGCCTGCCTTGCCTCCTGCGCCAGGCCACCCACTTTGACCGTGTGACTGATCAGCTGCACCGTACACCGAGGCCCAGGGGACCTAAACACGTTAGTGGCACTTGATCCAGCTCTGTTCCACTCCGGTTAAAAATAAAGCTCATAAATCGAGGCCACGCCCTGGGGGACAGCAACGTTGTAAGCTCATCACCTGATGGTGTTCAAACCGAGTTATAAAAATACACAGCACCTCTGCGCAGGGGAGGGGGTGACCTACTTCGTACCTTGCGGACCCACACTAAACTGGCAGGGGTGACGTCCAGGCGCCTGCTCTGTTTTTAAATTTCTGCAACTTGTGGTTTCTGGCTGATTGTTCCTCTGAAAGCCCCAAGCCCCTGCCCGTGTGTTTTCCTTGGACTGACGCCACAGCTTGCTTCCTGGTCCACGCAGCAGGGCTCTCTGCGGCACAGGTGCGCTGGGCACCTGCGTATGAGGCTTCTCGGGTTTCCTCCTGTCTCCGCCATCGGGGTGGCAGTCCGCAGGTGTTTATGTCTCCTCCCTTCACTGTGCCTGGTACCTAGGGCCCAGCAAGAGGGGACCCGCCTCTCAGCTTTGAAACCTCCCACCTGGGAGCCTCGCCTGGGCCCAGAGCCCGAGCACACGGAGAAACATCCACTCACTCTTCACTCATTCACGCAACAAGCGTTTCCTGAGCATGTTCTGGGAGGCAGATGCGGAGCCCACTGTCACGGGGCTCAGCCTCCATTAGGCACCCGAGCACACGCGCATTTACGACGGTGGTAAGCGCCAAGGAAGAGGTTCGTATGAGGTGCTGGGAGAGCCTACAGAGCGGAGGTCTGACCCGGTCGTGGAAGTCGGGGAAGGCTGCCTGGAGGAAGGGATGAGGCAGCTGAGATGAGGGAGGGGTACGCCAGGTGGGGGAGAAGAGTATAGGAACAGGAACTGGGCCGCGGAACAGAGAGGGAGGTCAGCTGAGGAAGCCTCCTGGGGCCATCGGCTGACCACAGTTGCATCTGCAAGGGCCGGGGACAGGGACGCGTCTCCCCCACCCCCACCGCCCCCTTTACCAGCCCTGCCTCCAGCAGCCTGGGCGCGGCGGTGTGCGGCAAGCCCTCGCTGGGCTGAACGCGAGAACAGGCTTCCTTTTCTGGGAACCTTCCTAGGCCTGCAAGGTTGTGTAGCTCCTCCTCAGGTCACCTGTCTGCCAGGTCGGCCGCGCGGGCCGGGCAAACACATTCTGTCTTTTAGTCACCTTGGTGGCAAATGCCCAACCACTGCTATCCTCCCTGTGGATTTGAAATACACTTTTTCTCCCAGGCAATAGTGTGTATATATATTTAGAATACATTTTATTGTTCGTACTTGAGGTTTATGATACGGTGTGGGATACACACAAATGGTTACTGTTGTGAAGCAGATGAACATATCATCGCACAGCGCTGCGTTTGTTGGTCACAAAAGTAGCTAAAATCTATTTATCAAATATACTCTTGCTATTCATTTTTTTAAAGGACACATTTGTTTTCCTGAAAGAAAAATCGAGGAGCTCGGTTGCCTGCTTTGGCAGCGGGCCGCCATCCCATCTGGCGTATTCCGAAGTTGGGCCCAAGCGTTCAGATCGCTCCTCCCGCTGCAGCCCCTGGTGGCTCTCGGCTTCTCACCGGCCACAGCGCTGGCTGGTGGCCATGCCGACAGGTGTGCCGGCGTCTCCTGTGGGCGCCGTGGCTGGGTTTGGGAGGAGGCCCGTGGGCTCCCGGGAGCCACCATGTGGCAGGACTCTTGAGGGGTGGTCCTGTGTGTGGTGGGTGGGTGAAGGTGGTCAGGTGAGGCCCTTCAAGGCAGCACAAAGCACCTCTGTCCCAGGGGGCCCGTGGGTCCTCAAGGGGACCACTGTCAGACTGGGGCTGTGAGGCCCTGCTCCAGCACGCGGTGCCTCCGCCCTCCACGTCGCGGCCCCTGCACGCTCGCCAGGGGTGCGGAGCCACAGGCTTTGCTGCTGTCCTGGGAGGGGACGCAAGGGCTCCGGCCTGATTCATGAGTGCAGGTTCTGATGGGGTGCTAGAAGCTTCTTCACGTTAGAGCTGGACCCGTCACCTCCCTAATCACTTCCACGGCTGCACTTAGCCCTGTTTGTGGAAATATATCACCTTCTACACCGGCCTCAGGGGGGCAGCCTCTCTGGAGGGAGAATTCCCCTCCCCCACCCCCAATTTAGCCAGTCCAGGACAGCCTGGGAGACCTAGGACATGAGCCGGGAGGGCCTCCAGATCTCCAAGGGCTAGAACTTGCCATTCGAGGGTGTGGCTAACGAGATTATTATTGATATTACTGTTATAATTGTCTAATTATTGTAGGATAATTAGAGTATAATTAGGTAAATAAATGAGTCAAGTAGCGCTGATTTACCACGTTACATTAATACTTACCAAAGAGCTTCCCTAATTGGGCTTTCATTTATTTCCCTGTAAAATGATCCGATGACATCAGTTACTACCAATCCCACTTGCCAGAGAAGGAAACTGAGGCCCAGAGAGGCCGTTTGACTTGCCCAGGTTTTCTCATCAGTCCCAGCAGAGCTGTGCAGCCCTGACGTACCCACCCTCCGGCCGGGGTTCCCGCTGCCCACCCAGAGAACCCAGGCCTAACACAGCTGGGGACGTGCTTTCGCTTTTGGCCCCCAGGCCCCTGTTATAAAAAGTCTCAGAGATCTGGCCCAAGAGTCACGTGTGACTTCTGAGGTCTTACAGGCTCCGCGGCCTGTAGGCAGATTTCCCGGGACGGGAGAAGGATCGTGCTGCACAGCAGAAAAGGTGCGGGTCCCCAGCCTGACGCCCCTCGCTCTGGAGGCCGGTGCCGAGTTGCATCAGCTTCTGCGAAGTTGGCTGTTCACGGCCTGGGCAGGCTGAGGGTCGGTGGGCAGAAGGAGCGCCCCGGGCTGGATGGAAGGCCAGCCTTGCGGACACCCAGGGAGAAGAGCAGGGACCTGGGGAGGCCCAAGCAGACCCAGCCTCCAGGAGGAAACGCATGCAGGGCTTGGTGCAGACCCGTGGCACCCTCGCTGGGGGCCGTGTGTGATGCCTGTCCTGGAAGGGCCCCTGGGAATGGGGCCCCCACATCAGTATGCGGAGAGCTGGGTCCTCCCGCCTGCCTGCCCGATGCATTATTAATGAGGGAGCCTTCATTTCCAGTTTTTGGGTAGCTAATTTGTTCCTACAATCATGATTTCAAATATCACATGAATAATTCAGAAAATGGTTTTATTGTAGTCAGATAAGCCTGTGAGCTGTCACACATCTGAATTCATTAGCTTCTCCACCCCATGGGGCACGGAGGAGGTGCTGGCCGCACAGCCGGGGCCCTGCACAGGCCACCACGGCGCTCAGAACTTCGCTTCAAGAGCCCAAGCCCGCCTTGGGGCCAAGGGGGTACTAGGCACTGTCATTTGTCATGGAGGAGCTTTTGCTGCTGGGAGTCGGTTAGTCACAAATGGCAATTAGTCCCCCTGCCAGATCTGGATTGGAGATGCACGTGGCTGCTCGACAAGCCCTGGATGGCACAGCAGCGACCCCTCCAGCTCAGAAATGCACACGAGTGCCCGTCCTCTGCATGTGAAGCAGGCGGCTCTGCCATGTGGCAGTCGGACGTGAAAAGACCACCCCCTGCCAACCACGCTCGCTCTTCAGGAGGGCAGGGTGTGGATAGAAATTCAACTGTTTTTTTTTCCCCAGAGGTGGTGGGAGAGTGCCCTGGCCACATCCCTTACTGTGTTATAATAGGAAATTTGCTTCTCTTCTCTGAGCCTCAGTTTCTTCATCTGTAAATTGGGTGCAATATTTCCAGGATTGCCTCATCCACTGTTTTTTAGTGAGAGGTGAAAACGAAGTACTGGATGGGCAACACTGTGCAAACTACAGAGTGCTGTGGAGATATGAGGATTACTCTCTGCCCGCTTCCTTCAAGAGAGACGTCTCTGTGTCCCTTCTCAATAGATTCCCAAGAAAAGGCCGTTCCAGCCCCTCTCCCTGACATTCATTCTGGTATTTGGGGACCTACGCAGTGGCTCATTTATGGAGTAATCACTTACCGTGTGCCAGGCACCTGCCTCTGACCTCAGTCCCCTGCACTGTCAGGAGCATCTCTGGCTGGGCAAGGAGTCGCCTGTGCCAGTTGCAGCAGAATCTCTGGCCCTGGGCACGGAGCTGGCTCTACTGTCACCGTCTATCTGAGAAGCTCCACTGGCGGGGGCAGAAGGGTCATGGTGTCCATGGGTCTGTCAGAGGGCTGTCTGAGAGCCGCAGACCAGGGGAAAGAGGGGAGTGTGATCTGGTGGCGTTTCCACCGTGCCTGGCACCGTGCTGGCCACAGCGTGTGCTCACCAAATGCCTGTGGAAAGAGTGGCTGAGTCCCACAACCCTTCGCAGGTGCAGGAGGCCCAGTCTGTACGTGGGTTCCAGCTGGAGCATGGCTTAAGGGTGAGGGTGGGAGCAGCTGGGCCGGGGCTGCTGGCTGGGGCCAGGTTGGGGTCCGGGGCCCTGCTCAGGGAGGGGAGGGAGGAGGCCCCAGGGAGGGCAGCCAGGCAGGACAGGAGAGAAGACCAGAGGCCAGGGCTGTGGGGACCAAGCTGGGCTGCCGGGGAGAGTGGGGGCGGGGAACCCACCAAGGGCAGCACAGCACAGAGGTTAGCAAGGCAGGGGTGTGGTTCAGACCTGGGGTCAATCCTGGCACCACCACTGGGCAAGGTGCGTGACCTTTTCAGACTTGTAAAGTGGAGATGATGGTGACACTCAGCCTTGGCACTGTGGTGTGGGTTCCACAAGCTGACACTGAGAAGGGAGTTAGCACAGTGTCCGCATGCAGGGAGGGCACAGTTAGCACCAGCTACCACCACTACCACTACCGTTACCACTACCATTACCGCTACCGCTACCTTGTCATTACCATTACCATAGCACCTGTCGTTACGATGCTCATGGTTTCCAGGAACCCCTCAGCTGCCCAGGCTGCGGAACTTTCCCTGGATGGGGATGTGCACGCGGCCCACCCTCTCACCGGCTCCTGCAGGGGCTCCCGGGTGAGCCTTGCGCCTGGCACTGCCCACCGCCTGCTGCCCGGGAGTCCAGGGCTTCCTTGTTGTCTCCGACTTTCCCTTGTTGTTTCCTCTGGGTCGGATGCTCAGGCCCAGCTTATGATGTCCCAGGGACGCATGGGGGCAGGCGGGGACTGCGTCCTTAGAGACACTTGGCTAACCTTGCTGGAGGCACCAGTGCCGGCTGAGCTGGTGGGGAATGTCCTGGGCAGAGTCATTCCCTCTTTGGGGGAGCTCGAGGACAGAGTGGGGAGACCGGATCTGCCCAGGGAGGAGGGTCGGAGCTTTAGGCGAGACCCTGGTAGAGGGGGGAGTTGGTGAGACTGCAGAACAGGGGGATGGCCGGGCTGAGCTTCTGGATGCCAGCCAGGCTGCCGAGCAAGCCATTTATCAGGATCTCGGTGACAGGTGTTTAAAAGGAAAAATATTTGCATGTGTGTGTTTTTTCAAAATGATTAATATTCAAATTAGTGTTGGAGATCCAAATCGCTAAAGTGTAACTAGGCAGAAAACTTCTCTGACAGCTTGTAATTTTCAGACCATTCCACCATTCCCCGCTCCACCCACCCTCAGAAAGATCTCTGGGCTTCTACAAATTGTCCTGGGTTGGCAGCAGCTCGTGGGGATTCAATTCCTGAGTCTTGCCATGCCGAGGACACCTGACCCTCTGGGCCACAAGCAGCCTCCCTGTGACCAGCCGGAGCCCTTGAGAGGCCACCTCCTGACATGCCCCCTCTACCACTCGGGTGTCGTCTGTGCGTCACACTCCTGTGGTGCCATCTGAAGGCACAGCTGTAAACACAGTGACCCTGGCTCTGGCAACATCCGTGTTACCTCCCCGCTTGCAGAACGAAGTCTGAACTCCTTTCTCAGCAAATCATCGTCAGGCCCCTAATTAGCTTTCCAACCCTCTGACCTCCGCTGCCCTCTGCCCCAGCCACGTCGGGCACCCAGGCTCCCCGGCATGAATCCGTCTGCCCCTTCCGTGCGGGTGCTCCGCTGTGGCCTCGGCTGGAGGGCTTCCCTCCACTGAAGCGTCTCGTTCCAAAGGTCATCGGGGCCCACTTCCCCTTAACCGAATATAAGCCTGTTTTACAGTTTAGAGAACTGACCTCGCAGAAGGTAACCTCAGCAGTCATTTTTATTTCTCAGGTTCAGAGCAGATGGTAAATGTGGCGTTTTAGCTTCGGGATCATTTCTAATCCTGTAAGATACACATGGAGGAAGGAAAGTCACAGCACACTCAGTTCATAACCTTTGACAGACCGTGGGCCCTGCCCGGGAGAGCTTAGTCTGGGGAGGTTTCACAGAGCATGCACCCCGTGAACCGGCCGGCTGGCGCTAGCAGGCCACCGCTTGTCCACCCGTCCGTAGTCACCTGCATCCTCATCCTTTGCTTGTCTTTTCTCTTCTAGACCAAATGTTCCCCAAGGGCAGGCAAAGTGTCTTGTTAATGTCCATGTCCCCAACATTTAGCAATTGTCTGCCTACCCATCCCTCTATCCATCCATCCATCCACCCATGCACCAACCCACCCACCTTCCTGTCACCCACCCACTTGTCCATCCATCCATCCGTCCATCTATGCATCCATCCTCCCACACAGTCACCCATCCATCCATCCATCCATCCATCCATTTAATCTAACCAATATTTATTGAGCACCTAGTGACTTTTCAGCTCTTTGCTAAGTGCTGGGAATAGAACAGCAAACAACCTAAATCCCTATCTGTCCTCAAGAGCTCCTTGTCTAGAGGCAAAGGCAGAAAGGCAAACAAGCAATTACCAATCAGGGTGACCAAGGGACTGTGGGACCAGAGGAGGCACAAACCCTGGTGGGGGGGGGGAGGAGCAGAGGGAGGGGTCAGAGAAGGCCTTTCAGAGTCAGCGATGTCTGGGCCAGAACAATGGGTGCTCGAGAGTGGGGATGTTGGAGTCGGGTGGTCCTGGATATGAGCCCCGGATCTGCAGGCTGAGTGAGCTAAGCTTTCTGAGCCTCAAGTCTTCTCATCTGTGAAATGGGGATGATATCTGTCTCAGATGGTTATCGTGAGGCTGTAATGAACAATATGTGTAGAGCACTCAGCATAGCGCCCGACGCTTAGTGTGTGCTCGAATCTCTAGCTAGTAAGCCGAGACCTGGAAAGCGAGTGAGAAAGAGCCGCAGGCAGAACACGCCCAGCAGTGGGACCGGCACGGGAACTGTCCAGGGCAGGGGAAGCATAAAGTCCCCTCTCTCTGGTGGGGATCGTCACTCTTTCTCCTGCCTCTGGGAGAGGGGGTGGTGGTGAGCGGGGAGGTGAGACAGGCCAGGCCAGTCTCTGGAGTGAGTGCAGTGACAGCCAGGGCTGCCGGGCGGGGCAGGGTAGGGAAGACCTCAGGCAGGACCGGCCTGGATCAGACGGCAGGGGTTCTGGGGAGGGTGGCCTGGCCTCCTGGCTGTCATGGGAGATGGGAGGGGGCCACAGCCAGGCCACATCCTCTCTGTCTGACGTCAAAGGCCCCCAGAGACCCCCAGAACTCTGTCGTTGACTCGCAGATCTCCCCCAGCCTCGGGCTTCAGACAGGAAGCGGAGCCCCTCTCGCGCGTGCGCCCAGTCCTCTTCCTCCCCCAGCCCATCCCCGGCTGGGAGCGCTCAGCCTTTGCAGGGGCCGTTCCACCGGTGAACTTGCACCGGGAAGGCCAGAGACGGAGGCAGAAAAACGGGCGAGAGAAGGAGGAAGGGCAGAAACGGTCGGCAGGCCTACGGGGGCCGGGTCGGAGGGTTTTCCAGGGTGGGCGCAGCTCTAGGTGGGTGGGAGGCTGACGGAATGGAAGGTGGAGAAACAAGACTTTAAGAATGTTTGCTGTGCTTTATGGACTCTGGAGATAAAGGTTTAGCTTGCTTTGCAATTATAGTTAATTTTTAAACTGGTACTTTTTAAAAAGCAAAGTTCTACCCAGACTGGCCCCCAAGGCAGGCTAACTTTGTGCGGCTCGCGCAGCCCAGGCACCCAGCCCGAGGGAGGCTGGGAGCACCCACAGAGCCGGGGCCGTGGCCGCGCTCCCCGACCTGCGCTTTAGAGCGGCCAGGACCGCGGGTGAAATTCCATTTACCGCATTCCCAACCGTAGCACTGGGAGGCTAGAAATAAGTGAAAAATAATATAATTTCTGGGTGCAGCACTACACGGACATAAAAAGAATTGCCTTAAAAGATGCCTAAGCCAAAAAGAAACTCCAGAAATCATAATAATTTTTAAAAAGTACGATATATCAAAACTCATGGGATGTTGCCAAAACTGTACATTTAGAAAAACCGTATTATTCTAAATCCCTACATCTCCAGGAAAGATTAAACACGCGTGCGCGCGTGCACACACACACACACACACACACACACAGTAAACTAAGTCGCTGCGTTAAAGATCTTAGGGCTGTGAGAAGGAGGGCGAGAAAGCAGGGAGGCGAGCAGGAATAAAGCTGAACAAACACGACAGGAAAAACGAGTATTGACGGGCAAACCCGATAATTAGGCCTTTGAAAAAACCCTCAAAGCCATTAGTCCAACTGATCAAAGAAGGGGCAAAGACATAAACAAATAAAGCCACAAATGAAACACAAGCGGCAACAAATAATGTAAAAGAGATTTGTAAGATGGGAGGGGAGTATTGATTCCATCTGTGTGAGTGATGTGGAGGGGACACACGCCTGCACAAAGCCCCAGATCCCGCACCTGCTGCCACCAGCATGCCTGCGAAGGACGTTCGTCCTCTTGCTTTGTCCTTGGGCTCTGTGATGGGTTGAATCGTTTCCCCCGAAAGGTATATTCAAGTTCTAATCCTGGGCACCTGTGCACGCAGCCTGGCTTGGAAATGGTGTCTTTGCAAATACCAGCAAGTTAAGATGAGGTCGTTAGGATGGACCCTAAGTCAACGTGACTGATGTCCTTGTACGAAGAGAGAAATCTGCATACACACACAGCAGGGCTGCCCCGTGGTGACGGAGGCAGAGATGGGGGTGATGCGGTTCTAAGACAAGGAACACCGGGGACCAACCATCAGAAACTAGGAGGGGGAAAGGAAGGATTCTCCCCAGGGTCTCGGCGGGAGCACGGCCCTGCCGACACCTTGCTCTCAGACTTCCGGAACTGTGACAGTTTAAATTTCTGTTGTTTGAAGCCACCCAACTTAAGCTACTTTGTTACGGCAGCTGCAGGAAACAGACACAGGTTGCCTCCACCTGTCAGCGACTGGGACACTTTCGTCACGTTCCTTAGGCTCATAATTTCTCTGTTAGTTCCTGGTCCGCTCGGTCTGTCACTCGGAGAGTCGGACGCACAGTTGGGGCATAGAAACGTCCCTCTTTCTTGTGTTTATTTCATGGCCTTGGTGTCAGAGCCGCCCATTTGCTTGCGTTGGCTGTCATTATTGTTTCTTTTTAAAAACTATCCTATTGTCACTTTGTATATCTCACAATACTCTTTGCTACCAAATCTACATTTATCTGTTGTTAAGTAACTTTGCTTAGTTTTTTTTTTTTTTTTTTTGCATAGACAATAAATACCAGGGCCAGATTTTAGCGTTTACTATTCAGGATTAGGGCTTGCTAGGGTTTTTGTTAGGGGTTCCGTAGGCGGATATACTTGCTTATTTTGTTTAGAATTCACTATGAAGCTTTTCAAGAATTCCTTATCATGCAGGTATTATGTGTGGGAGCAAGATTAGCACCAGGGACGCTGAGATGGACACACCTTCCTGGCTTTGCCCTCACACACCTGGAGGCTGAGCAAATCCCATCGGAGGTGGCCCTTTATTTTTAAGCAGAGCTCAGCCCATCTGCATGTCATGCCAGAGCTGATGCGGGGATGCTGTCGCTGTCCACAGAGATGGTGACGGGTGGGGAGGGCACAGGCCGCAGACGGGAAGGCAGGCGAGAGGAACGCGAAGCAAGGGCAGGCTTCGCGGTGTGCAGCCCCCGTCTTGGGTCCGTAAGGATGCCGCAGCGCAATGTTTAGACGACTGCTGTTTTCTTGCAACCAGAAGCTTGAGAGGTGGCGTCCCATGTCCTGCTCCACGGACCAGAAGTAATTTGGACAGAGGCGGTAGTGTTAGCGTCACGGGTGACCTTACATTTCTCTCGCCAGCTTTCTCGAGCACCAAGTCCCTTCCTGGCTGAGCCAGTCTCTGCCCTTGGGGGCCCGAGAGCAGTTCCCATGGTTCTTCGCTCTCAGGCTCCTGAGTGAGCTGGATCCCCAACCCCCCTCTCATCGTGACTCAGGATTCCCTGGGAAACTGGGCTCCCTGGAGCAAGGCACCAGAGTCCCCCGTGGGCACGGCGCCTCACCACCTGTTCCCTCTTCTGCCCCTAACTTTAAGTGGCCTCTAACATCACGGAGAGGGCCTCAAATGTCATCACCCTCGGAGACCATCCAGTTCAGCCACACAGGGCAGATAAAGAAACTGAGGCACAGCGTGCCTGAGGGCCCATGTTGGGCTGCCGGCAGATGGCCCGAGTCGCAGGCCAGGGCTCCCTTGGCCCCCCGGTGGGCGTCAGTGCTGCCCTCACTGTTCACGCAACTCTCAGTGCCCAGATGGGACAGCCAAGCCCGCGCACAGCAGCCATGGCCACGGGAGGCCTCTTCCAACCAGCGCACGCTCATGCTGCACTTTTATTTCCGGCTCTCGTCCGGCCATCAGAGCGAGTGCATCCATCATGCCATAGCGCGCACCTGGAGCCTTCGTGGTTTAAGAGGCCTTTGCTGAAATATGCCCTGTTAATGGAAGTTGTGGGTTTAAGGCCTCCCCGACCTTACCTGGACTGGAATTTCTAACGTAGCCAAATTTATTCACCCAGTCATGGTTGGCCGTGGGGGGAGACCCTGAAAACCCATAAACCAAGCAGAGAAAAGGATGAGCAGCTCAGAAACAAGTCACTGGCCCCAGGGACTCTGTGCTCTGACCCTGAGGCCCAAGGACGCAGGGCAGCTCCCTGCCAGCTCATTGCACAGGTAGTGGGGAGACCGTGCTTGGGGTGTCTTCCGGAAGGAGCACTGGGTGGGTGGACCTGGAAGTGCCAGAACACACGGGCAAAGCAGCAGCCTCCATACGGGAAAGGTCTTGCTCCAGGGCCCTGTGCTCACCCTTACGCACAGCAAGTGTGGCCAGCATCTCCGCGCGGGCCCTGGGTCTGCTCCAGTGGTGCCCACTAGAAAGGCAGAGACTGTTCCATGCAGCGTCTCACTGAAGACTCACAGTCAGCTTGTAAGCCAGGCGTTATTATTATTCTCACTCTGCAGGTCAGGTCTCCTGTCCAAGGTCTCAGAGCCACGAAGCGGCAGAACTGGGCTTTGAACCCATGCATCTTTGATGCCAGTCTGTGCTTTTCAGCGTCCACTGTCCTCCACTGCGTGACTGGCAGGTGTTGGCTGGTGGGGAGGCAAATCTTAGACCTTTTCTGGACCCTGTGTCCTTTGAGTCCTTTCTCTACAGCAGCCAGATCCGCTCAGAGGGAAGAGTACGTCTGTCCAGCTCTGCTGGCCCTCGAGGCCAAGCGCCTGGTGAGTCGAAAGCTGGGAGGCCAGAGATGGGGGCCGGTTCAGTGATGCTCCCCGCTTTGGGGCTGCTCACCTGTAAGCCTCTCATGTTCCAGCTGCACTTGAACCCCAGATCCAGCATCCTCAGAGACCAGAGAGATGTCCCAGAGCCAGAGGGAGGGCTCAGCTCACCTCCAGCCTGGCCCCCAAGGGCCTGTCTGCACTGTCAGTCCCGGAAGCAGGGGTGGGTGTGTGGCTTCCACAGCCCCTCTGCAAGCCTCCTCCCCTGGCTTAGCCCACCCGGTTCTCTCCAGAGATTATCCAAATCAGTGACTGACACTCCTTCCCTATGCCAGACACCAACGGGTGGCTTTGGGGTACACGCAGGCCTCTGTCTCTATTTTTTATAGCTGGTGAAAACCCATGTGCGTTTCTCTTCTCTGAATTGCTGGGCAATGATCAAGGCCCGGAGGATGAAGTAACCAGAATGAAAGTTTAATGTTTTGTCCCATAATTCGCACTTGGAGAGAAGCTGCCTGTGACAGCTCTGCAACTTTGGGAAAACTCCGCGAAGTTTAAAACCTCGTAGAGAATGAAAAGGAATTCCTGTGATTTAACCCCGGGACACCCGTGTTCCTAAATCTTCATTATTCCAATCTGATGTCTCTGAATCTCCCAAAGGACAAAAGTGCAATCAATGTGGACCTTGGGTTTTTAGGCTTCGCTCATCAAACTTTATCCTGGCTGGGCAATCTGGAGATTTGGAACTTGCAGGTGTGCTCAGTGTCTGCCTCCAGCGACGCTAAGCGACTTCTAAGCCATGTGCATCGGCGGGGGAGGTGAGAGGCGGATCTGGGGCAGGCTCGTGGCTGGTCCCTGACCCTCCTCGTCTGGGTGGTCAGGGTGGCTCTGCCAGGGAAGGAAACCCAGGTGCCTCTGAGCCAGGCACCCCCACCCTTCACCTGCCCCTCCCCCAGCCGCCAAAACGCAGTCCCGAGCCTGCCAGCCGCAGAGGGGACAGTCCCACCTCTGCTGCTGCCGGTGCCTCCACAGACTCTCACATCTGCAATCTCCACCCCAGCAGGCCCCCGGAGTCTTCGCAGCCTTGGAAATAGTCGGCATGTGCTAAAAATGCAGCGACAACAGCCATCTTGGAGGATATTTTTAAGGGTGATAGGATCTGAGAGTCATTAGCGCCAGAAACACGGGGCTCATCTTATTTTTAAAAACGAAGTGGCACGTCCCAGATGCCGTGGCCCACACCTCAGGCTGCATCCTCAAACAGCCACGCTCCTGGTGTGCAGGGCCGAGAGCCGCCACCGAGTGCTGGGGACACAGCCAGAAACCACGCGTGTGGGACGCCCACGCCGCGCTCCACGTCTGTGTTGCTGCAGCTTGGACGGGGGTTCCAGTCCGCAGAGGCAGGGGCCCGTCTCAGCCGCCGCCTCCAGCTGCGTGCATTCCACTCCACGAGACTCGCCCAGGGGAGTGGCACGGTTTGGGGCCCTCTGGGCGTGATGCCGCATCTGGCAGGGGAACCTCACACGGAGCGGGCATGGCTGACCCCTCAGCCGGCGTCTGAGGCCCAGGCCGCGGGGGACTCAAGGTCCAGCGCTTCCTGGCTTCGGGGCCCTCTTGTTTGCTGTGATGCTCAGGCACAAGCGGGCTCTCTGGGCACAGAGCTCAGGGCTGCGGAGGGAAGCCTGCCCCTGCTCCCGCCCCACCGCCCCGTGGTCAGAACTGCTTCCCAGGTGATTTCCCCTCTAGATCAGCCCTGTCCTATACAAATGCAACGGGAGCCACACGTTTTACATTTTCAATTTTCTAATAGCCACATTAAAAAAGCTAAAAGCAAAAAGGGAACCTTAATTTGAATAATACTTTCTGTTTAACCCAACGTAGCCAAATACTATCATTCAACGTCTAATCAATATACGAAACTATTAATGAGAGTTTACGTTTGCATTCTCGTTTTGTACAAAGTCTTTGAAATCCAGAGTATATCTTATACTTACACAAATCAATTTATACTGTTAATAGTCACAGTTCAAGAGCCACCCGTGGCTGGCGGCTACCGTGCCGGACAGCGCAGCTGCGGGCTGTTCCAGGTGGGCCTGTGGGAGGCCGGCAGGAGGCAGGGGACAGTCCTGGACCGGGAAGGGTGGATAACGTCTGACTCCCTGCTACCTTCCTCCAGGGGTCCAGGACAGCAGGTAGTGGTGGGGCCGGTCCTCAGGCCTTTGCACACGCTGTTCCCTCCCCAGACGGCCACTGCTCAGGGCGGGCGAGGCCGGAGAGCCAGATCCCGGGGCCCCTAGACCTAGTGGATCATTACACGGCTGGAAGGAGCTCAGAGGCAACTTGTCGGGGATGTGGACCCTGCGGACAGACGGCCTCCCAGCCCCCTCCCACCTCTTCCCACCTGTTTCTCTGCAAGACGGGACAAATATTCCAGAGCACTGACTGCGTGCCAGGCACGGCTCTAGGGGCTGGAACAAACGAGCAGGGATAAAAATAGGCCACAGTCCCTGCTTTCATGGAGCTCACCTTCCAGCTGGGGGCGGGCGGGGAAACAGAACATAAACGAATCGATGTACATCACCATGAAGTGGTGAGAAATGCTAAGGAGTGAGACGGAGCAGGTCGGGCAGTGCGGTGTCCTGGGAGGGGGTTTGCACTTTGAGATGGAGGAGCCGGGGTGGGCCTCTGTGACGGGTGACCCTGAGCAGAGACCGAGGGAGGGAGCCCCACAGACGGCGAGGGGAAGAGCGCGGAGGGCGCGACGGCTGACCGTGACCAGATTGCCTTGTGGCTTCCGCCCCGGGAGTCTTGGCACTCAGCGAGGTTTAGGACACACGGGCCTCCAGGCCAGACAGCAGCCGTGTGGGGCCTGTGAGGGGCCTCATATGAGAGAGGCCGAGACCTGCCTCTGACAGGCCTGGGGAGGAAGAGTCCTGGAGTCCTCACGGGGCCCTTCGGCCACGCGGTGTCTCCCACACGCGCCCGTGTTCATGGTTTCTGTGTCTGATGTCCTTGGCCTCCTGTGTCTGAGCCTGTGTCCCTGATCCCCACGTCTAACATCCACGGGCTCTCGTGTTAGCATCCGAGATCACCGTGTCTGAGGTCCATGTTCTGTCACAAGGCGGCTGGACAGTCGGGGGCAGCCAATGCGACAGGACGCCTGGCCCTGGCGACCTCGTTCTGGGTGCATGTGGGGAGGACATACGGAGTTTCTACGGGATCTTCTACAGGTCCTGGTTGAGAGGCTGGATCCTGGTCTGAGGGTGAGGGAAGCTATCGGAGGGTCCGGGCAGAGGGCGGCATGGCCTGATTCCCATTTAACAGGACTGCCGTGGTCCGGGACCGCCATGGTGGCTGTGAGGGTGAAGGCTGCCTCAAGAGATCACGTGGTCCAGCCTCCTCTGTTTCAGATGGGGAAACTGAGGGGGCATAAGAAGAAACCATTGGCAGCTCTTCCCTAGGGGCTGGGGACTGGGCAGGACCCCAGACCCGGCCTTGACCTCCATGCCCAGTGCCTTCCCCGGGCGGCCGGCCTGCCCTCCAGTTCTCTGCATTGGACCCTCGTTTTGACGATGGCGGGTGTGGCCCAAAGGCCAAGTCTGCTCTGGCTGCCCTGTTGCCTCCACTGCAGCCCCCCCCCCC
>RJWJ010006572.1:0-61847 GCA_004363605.1 Indri indri | reverse complement strand
AAGAAAAAATGGTAAATATCTTCTCAAAAGATTGTTGCAGAATGTGACAGAAAATGACTAGAGCGACTTCGTGGCTATAATATATTTAGCATTGCTAAGCAGTATTCTTCAATCAATCTTCCCTGAGAAAGTTACCTTCATTCTTGAGTATGTTTCTCTGCCAACAAATTAATTATCCAGCTTTTCAATACAGTTTATAGCAAACTATGTTCTATGGCACAAAGCCATTAAAAGCTATAATCCAGGACAATACCTATCGAATGAAAATAATAATGAGGGAGAGCATCAAAAATGCTTGTTAGAGTAATAATTTTATGAATTCAGTGTAATAAATTTATCTCATGACTTGTTATACTTGTATTAATTACTGCATCTATAACCTTGCATATCCATATCTGGCTACTTGGAAGTTAATACGCTTTGGAGTCTGCACTCCATTTCATATCCTGATAGCCTTAGATTCCTAGTCATCCCACCCTTAGGATAGCAATAGGTGATACTAATGTCAAACTTTCAAATTGTGGTAGAATAGAAATATAGAAGGAGCAAATTGGCTTAAATTTAGAACCATACGGATGTCCTGGTGATTAAGAGAAACACCTGGAATTTGAGCTGGGACTTGCTAATTAACTCCTATGTAACCTGAAGTTTTCTTGCACATTTGCAACCTGTATTGCAATTGAAATTAACTCAGGCCGATCCAGCAAATATTTATTGATTCTCACGTAAATGGCAAGCACTATTATTTTGCTGTTACGGTTCCTGCTCTCAAGGTGTTTTATAATCAAGAAAAAAAGATAAACAAAGACAGAATTCAGAAATCAAGGCAGAATATGTAGTACTTTAGAAATGCTTCTTCAGACAGAAGAAGGTAGTAGCATAGATTTCCACAGATAATAGTAATATACCTCAGAGGACTTATTGTAAGGATTAAATACAATATATAATCCACAGAGGGCAATTGGGACAGACTAAGTCTCAATAAATGTTAGCTGGCATTTTCATTTTTATAGCTGCTGTTTTCTATTTTCCGATATAGCTTATTTAAATAAGAATAATCACATTTGCTCAGTTATTTGCATCTGCTATTATGATTGCCTTGAATTCACTGGGTCAGATAACTGATCAAATCAAATATATTGGTTTCTAATCAATATATAGGTATGGCATGGTAGATTTTTAACACCTCCAGTGAACGAGTGGTAGCTGGTTGTTGCTGTCACCACCCCTCCTGAATTCTGTGAGGAACCCCTTCTTCAGGTTCATTGGGATTTCCAAGAGAAATAACATATCTGGGAGGGAAAAGTTCTTCCTTAGTTTGCCTAGAGACTTCATTGTTACCATCACCTTGACTCTCTCCCCAGGTTGAGGAATTTCACTGTAAACGTCTCTAGCATGTAAACTCCCAAAGCCTCCAAAAGCTTAGCCATGCAAAGGTCACACCAAAGGTCATCAGAAAACTGTCTGGTTTGTCTGTAAACTCTGCTTTGTACAGCCTAAGGGACTCAGGAGACTGCTCTCTGATTTTTATAACTATAGTTGAAAATATGTTTTTCTTCCTTTTCTCAGTCAAACACTTTTTTGTAGGGGGAGGGGGGTGAGGTTATTGGTTATTTACACATGGAAAGTTTCAATGTTAAGTTGCTATTATTCGTTTAAGATGTAGCAATCCAAAAATCACTCTTCCTTTTGTGGGCGGTGATGAACGCCCTTATGTGCTTCACAGGGTATAAGCAACTGGATTTCACTTTACCAGGCTGTTAGACCTCAGAAGGCACAAACCTATTTCTTTATCTCTTTTCCACATAGACTCTAGCAAAGTTGATTCTCAATCAAGGTTTCTGAAAGACTAGAGGAAACCAATGCATTATATTTTCTTAATTTTCTTATCTTTGCATTCCATTTGAATTCTGCGTAAGACAGTAAATTTGCCTAATATCCTTACATGGATCAACTTAGAAAAAATTTCTAAGACTCTCTCTCCATTATTTAGTGTGATAATGCCAAAGGCATCGGTTTCCTTTAATCAAAGACTTTCTTTGTGGTTATTAAGATTATTTCATTTAAAGGCAAAAAGGACATGTTCTGAAAGGACATAAGCAGATACAGCACATTTCACACGGTTGCACTTTAGCCGTACAGTTAGATTGCTCTGATGGGAGGCGGTTAAGGTTATTCAGAGAGGGAATTCAGAACTGAGGCTAGTTCTAGAGGTGACATTCCTTAGTTGCACAACTTTAGACAACTCCCTTAATCTCTTATAACCTCAATGTTCTCATCTGGGAAATAAAGAGCTGCATCCAATGAACCCTGAAGCTGCCTGTGGGCTCTATAATTCTACAAATCTAACAAACTGTAGCCAAAAAGAGAAAATTAACTGGGGTTGGGGGGGTGGGGGGAGGTTGAATTTGATGAAATATCTAGCATATATTAAAGGAAAAGATGAGGTCAGGAACTCGAATAATTTATCATTAAATAATTATATTTATCATAGTAAACATTGAACATTTACTACTACGTCCCCAGCATTGGGCTAAATGCTGTGTTTGGGGGGTGTGTGTGTGTGTGTGTGTGCATGCTCACACATTGTGTATGGTAGGAATCCCAACCTTAAGGGGCTTAGAGTCTAGTGAGGGACACTGGGTGTGTGCATTGTAACCCTCATCTAGATACTGACAAGGGCTCTCCATTTTTAGAAAATTAACCAGGCAATTGAGCCACAATTCATTTTATCTTTTAAGATAGCACTTGATATTCTGTGATAAAAGGCTAAAGTTACTGCAGAGTGAAAATAATTTTACTACATATCAGAGCATCACAGTTTGTAGGCAAAAGGCTTGCCAAGTCCACAAGAACGTGTGGGTGTACCTGTTAAAAAAATATGTGATTAGGCTGGAAAACTCTTCTCCCTGTATCTGCTTTTCTTGAAGACAAATAAACCAATCCCAATTCCTGACTGAAAATAACAACTTATAAAACAGGTGGTACAGCTGAACAGACAGATTAGAGATAGGTGTTAATCAATTCACATTAGTATGCTTTTATAAGAAAGCAGCAAGGAAGTAGTTGCTTGGAGTTTGGACTGCTGTGTTGCGTTAGGTGCTTTTTTAGCTTTGATTAATGATGCTACCAGGCAACATTTTCTGGTCCCACATAGCATATTAGAAATCTATATCCTCACACAGGCTCCTCCCATTCCTGTTGCAAACTGTTCACAGTGTCCTCAATTCCGAGGCAGCCAAGCACTTAAATAGATTTTCTCAGTTCAGGTTTTGATTTTTCTTAAATGTTCAGTAATAGATAAAAAGAAGCTTATAAATACAACTGTTCTTGATTCAGTACAGCAGCAGTAAGCTAATTTGTCACAGAAACAAGCAGAAAATGCTTTTTGAAAATATGTGGGCATTTATTGCGCAGTTCACATACTGAGGCTGAGGATTGCTTTAGGGACATGTGGAACATGGAAGTCTTCTTTCAGGAAGAGAGTAACATGATTAGATTGATGTTTTAGAAAGGCAATCTAGGATGAACAAGAAGAATGGGAAAATGATTTAAAAATGTTAGCTCCAATGATCCAAATGAATGACCATTAAGATTTGGGTTAGGGCAATGAAGGTGGGAATCAAATAGTCATCAGGATTTGGTGACTGGTTGAATATGCAGAGTGAAAGATGAGCTACTCCCCAGTGCTAATCTGCGTGCTGCGAGAAGGGTGGTATTGGTGACTAAACCTGGGAAAATTAAAGAAGAAACCATTTGTGAACCAATCGTGCTTAGAGGAGAAAGGAATGAGATAAGTTTATTTTCCTATCTTTTTATTTTGAAACATTTCAAAACTACAGAAAGTTTGCAAGAATAGTAAATAAATACCCATATGATACCCTTCACTAAGTTAGTTCACCAATTGTTGACATTTTGCCACGTGTTTGTATTCTCTCTCTCTCCCCTTTCCTCCCTCAGACACTTCATTCTTAAATATTTTGGCATATATCTCCTAATAACCAGTCCACCCTCCTAGATATCCAAAATATAATTATCACTCTCAGAAAATTTTAAATTATTATAATATTATTACCTAATATACAATCTATATATATTTTCCCAATATTCCCAGTAATGTCCTTTGCTTTGTAGTTTTTGTTTTGCTGGAAGGATATCCATACTGGGAATCTGGTCTGGAGCTACACTGTTGCAAATGTAAATTTGAAAATCACTCACTAGCATGGGTGTGATATTACTAAACCAATAACACAGGTGCGATTATTCTGGAAAGAGTTTTAAGAAGAAAAGTCAATCAAGGACAGAACTTTGAAGTACATTTATATTAACTCCTTTTATTTTCAGAATTATTGATAGTCAGTACTATTTATATTTTAATCAAGAAAAAATATTTTGATTAAGACTAGTTCAAGGCAAATTATGGAGATATTAAAAAGAACTAGGACTTGTTTTTCCAATTTTTTAAGCGTGTGGTCTTTCCACTATAACACAATGACAGCCAGTGAGTGCATGGCGTCTTAGTTCTGGAAGACACTTGTGTGCCGGATTGGATTTTCCAAAGATGGTTTAAACAATAATTCCCACCACGTATGTTCTTCTGTGATGCAATTTGCCACTCCTTCCTCCATAAGAAGGTGGAATGTACATATTGTTCAATCAGATCATGTCACAGAGAACGTCTTGCTTTCTTTTTTACTGGAGATATAGAATATAATCAACAAGATATGATAAATACCTACTTATTTACATTGCTACATTAGTCTAAGACAGATTTAAGGCAGCTAGAGGTATTTTATAGCATTTCTGCTTAAAGTCCTCTGAATGTACACTTAGATCACTGAGCCTATTTTCCTATTCAAGGATGTGGCTCTCTTTCCAAATCATTTTTTTATTATTCCAGTTGCTCCCTTTCCGAAATCTTTTCTCTCAAAAGTAATTCTACCTGTCATCTTAGAGACAAAGATGGTCTCATGGGTTGATTCAGAGGTTCATATCAAACCATATATAATAACATTGCCAGGTCCCCTGATCAGAGGCTTAATCAAAAGATGATGAATAAATTTTCAAAGCAGAAAGTAAGTTATAAGGCAATTTTTTTTTGTCTTAGAGTCTCTGAGAAGTAGTAGATAGATCTGGGAGAGACGTTTGAGTGGCAGGGAGAAGGGTGAAAGTGGCTTTTCTCTGTAATTCATTTATTCTTAGCATCAGGTTTCGTGATTTATTGTCTATTTGATTTCAAGCACTGTGCTCTGAACTAGAATGCATCATGTCAATCTATAACCTCTGATGTAATCTCCTTTAATTCTTGTTAATTTATGACCATTGATATTTAAAAATCCCTGTAAAACAAACAATTCAGAAAAGAGTGTCAATAATGAGATTCTGCTAGATTATGAGCCAAATTACCCCTTTATTTTCATTTTTCTCTTTTGAAAAAAATTGTTATCTATAGCTAATGACAAATTTAAAAATTCCCAAAGGGAATGTAACAAAATAAATGCCAGTTTCTTATCTCTGGTCCTTTAGTTTCTTCTACAAAGCCAACTGGTTTTGGGGTTCTTGTGTATACATATTCAGTGATATTCTAATCTCTCCAAGAATCATGTATATAAATCTTTATAACTTATACATCCTTTTCTGCCCACTTAGTAGTATATGATTCTTACTTTGTGCAGTTTGTCTTTTACATTTACTTTTTAATAAAAAAGTTGGTCCATCTCTCTCTCTCTCATACATATATTTCATGTAACAGTTGTGTAGTATTCCCTTGTATACCTGTACCACAATTCAACTAGCTTTCTACTGATGGACACTTTGGAGTTTATACCAGCTAGTGAACAATGCTGTTTAACATAGTGACTGCCACACTAGAAAAATTATTTTCCCTGGGGCTATGGTGTTTTATTACAAAAACAGAATAAAAACTTTGAAAGCAAAACATTCCTTTCTAATTTAATGAAAAATTTGTTATTTTTCATTGTTTTCTGTGCATGAGTTATAGGAAACTCACGTGGCGCTAAAATCAATTTTTACGCTTTACACCAATTGAGTTGTGTGTGACTCATGACATATTTATTGAATTTGTTTCAGAGAATTGAGTCTTCATATGCTTTGTGAGGCCCTGGGCTCAACATGAGTTAAATACAACTCACATGGCAGTTAATGTGTTAAAATTGTGAACAAAGCAACGGAACTTCAAAAGGTGGGGATACCAGGTCATAAAATCTAACTCTTGGTTTGATTCTTTATATTCCACGTGGTTGTGAGTCTATTTTGCTGTGTTTCTGTGCTTCTACCTATGTCTTTTCCCATTTGTTTCAGGTTTTTTTCTGTCTACACAAGTACATTTCTAGTCACTAATCCCTCCTTTGAATCTCACTGTTATATGGATGTATTTTAGAGTTTAGGTGTGGATTAGGAGAAAGCATAGTAGGCGAAACTGGGACTCAGCTCTGGCTTTGCCGTTAACCACATCTCAGACTTTTTCTCTTCACATTTAAAGGCATCAATTTTCCCATTTGTTGAGTTACATACTATTTAAAGCCCCTTTTCTAGTATTTTGTGCATTCATTCTTTTATTGATTTATCTGTTTATTGAGTCATCATCTAATAAATTTTATGAGAACCTACTATTTATTAGGGCTTGTGAGAAGCACTATAAAGAGTCAGGGAGATCGTAAAGAGAAATGACATGTGCCTTGGTTTTGACTCACTCTAATGGAGAGCACAGATAGAAACAAACAACTACATTGCATATAAATACATTTATTAACTAGAGTTTTAAGCTCCTATTTCCTAATTTAAAAAATGGAGCGGTGAAATATTTATATACCTCCTTTTAAATCTTTAAAACAAATCATAATTGAAATAATATTTCCTGAGGACCACTTGCCGGCAAGAGAAACTAACAAACAAAATAATTTATGATTATATTATTTCAAAAGGAAAAGTGTTCGGGATTTGTGTAGGAGACAGTTTAACATTTTAACTGGCTCTTTTCAGTTTTTATTCGAATATAGCAATTCATACGCTTGGTCACTTTGGGAAGCAGATGATGCCAGGCCCAGGTTGAGTCATAGCCGTGAAGGAGAGACTTCCTCTGTCACTGATGAAAGCCAGGGTCAGAAAATAAAACCTGGAGCTCACTTAGGCTCCTAACTACATAGGGGCAGGAACAAGATGCCAGAATCGTAAAGAGAAAAGCACCACCTTCATGGGAATAGTAAAATGTAATGCCTCCCTGGGGTCCTGCTTCATTTCAAAATAATACAGAGAAGCTGTTCAGAGCCATTTGCTTGCTTCTCTTCCATCAACTCTATGCTATTAACCTATATCGAATTCTTTAAAATACATTTTTAAAATGGTAAATAGCTATTTGGAAAATTAACATTTGTATTCAAAAAGTAACGTAATCCAATTTATAGATAGGGTTTGATCATGACAGTGTGAGAGGGAGATATTTAACAGCCTGTTGGCTGAAATGTCATTGATATTTCATCTCACATTGTTTTGTTGTTGCTTAGTTTTATTTTCCTCCTAAGAAAAAGAAAGTACTAATAAAATGACCTGTGAGTTTCGAGGCTGTATGTATTTCTCTAGACAAGATGATTAATCATATTCAAGGTGGAATTGCATCAATCCATGTATACAGTTGCAAGAATAGAAAGAAAAATTTGCATTTATATTCTTCAATATTTAAATTACAACATTTACAATATAGAGCTAAGGCTTACATACATATACAAACTTTCTGAGCCTTAGTTTTCTCAGCTGTAAAGTAAAAATAACAGTAATATGAATACATATCTGATAGCATTGTTATGAGAAATAAAATAATAGGTTTTAATACTTAGCATCATGCCTGGCACAGGGTTAGTGTTCAATTCTTACTCGATATTATTAGGCGATCTTTAGAGTCTACTAAACCTCAAGAATATAATTGGTTCCAGAGTAGAGAAAGATGACTGTGACTAATAAATGCATATAATTTTTTAAATTTCCATTAAAGTACAGGCTCATTACTTTGTTGAGACCAGATGAAGGGGTTACTTCTGTGGCTAACTTCTGAAGAATCGATGCTCTATTTTCTATCCTCAAAGGAGCACTGGGGTGGGAGTTCTGAGCATATTGGGGGATTTCTATACTTTCTCTTTAACAAAATTACATATATTTGATCAAACTTAGGGAAACTTCTTTTGGATATACTATACTTCATAGGTACCTTTTAAATATCAATTTTTGACGTGATTCCAAAGAAGTCAAGCCTCAATGACATGGATCCATTTTGACAAATAGCTCCAGCTCTTTCTCATCTTAGCAAATGACAGGGTGGAGGTGCGTATTAGAAACTGACAGATTGAAAAGGGCAACCTTGCTCAGGAGCTTCCTTAAGCTTAGCAACAAAAACCTGAACACAAAATATCTTCTGGCAGTGGCTCCCATCTCTTCTTCACGTTTATTAATTCAACTCACCTTTGCCTGAATTCTGAACTTTGCCAGTGGTGTTCTTTTTTGTCTCTCACTAGTCCCAGTCTTCTCCTCTCTTTCTTGTTTTTTCTACCTTTCTCCCTCCTGCAGTGAAAAGAACAGTATGGAACATCCCTCCAGAGACCCTCCACCTCAAACGGCCATATGGGTTTAATGTATAATGCATGAGAAGCAGCATGAGCTGCAGATAATTCAAAAGAGAAGCCTCTGAGGCTGGGCTCAGGAGGCATTCTTTAATAATAATTAGAAAATCAAACAGCATCTTACTGTTGTTCTAGTCATTTCATTGAAATGTAATAACCTCAGCTCACCTAGTGCCAGAGAGTAATATACTGTTATAATGCAACTTTCTCAACACAATTGTTGTGCAAATGCACTTACCCACAAGTAATGGGTTTATTGTCCTTAGAATTTCCTACTTAATTTTGAATGGAAATCTATGAACACCTCTTTAACTTGAGCTGTATCACTAAGGTCTCAGACAGAAACAAAATGATGTGAAGTTTAATTTGGATGTTAATTTTTTAGTATCTCATATTAAGGAACTCTTGGGAGAGGCGGAACAGGCAAGACTTTGCCTGGTCTTTTTGGCTAGTGACATCAACTTTTGAGAGACGTCATTTCCTTTTTCTTGTGGGCCAGGAATAAGATTTAAAATTAAGACTGTGGACTTATTACTTTGCCACCATACACAAAATGTTTACATTTAATCAGGGTATTAAAAAAACCCTAAAAAGTAGTAGAATGTAGACATATTTATTGAGTAGTTAATATGTGTAAAAAGCTCTTGGTAAGTTTCAAACAAACACAAAAGCAAAGCTGTTCCTCAAATGAATAAGTGTGCATGACTTCACTTTTATGTCTGCAAGGACAGTTCTGCAATTCTTTGGGAAACTTCCAGAAAATGCATTATTTATTTGAAGAAATTGGTCTAGAAGTTTGATAAGGTGAGCAAATGTAAGCAATGCATAATAATAAAGTGGATAATTCATCTTATTTGCATAGAAGCCTCAGTTAATGCTCTTTGGGTATTTTATGTATGAAGATATATGCGGAATTACTTTATAAGGTTCTGGGGCAGCGGGATTTGATCCAATTATAGGAATATTCTATAAAGGAAAGAAGACAGCATTAAAAAAATCATAGTTTCTTTAAGCTGGAAAGAAATTTATATGGCACGTAATTACAGAATCACTGATCTTGTGTAGGGCTTAGATGGTCGATAGTCTGATCCTCTTTATTTTTCACATGAGAGAACTGAGTACCAAGTTATCAACTACACATTTATTATATGGGCTCCATCAGGTGGACATTCAACCTTTGCTTAAATATTTCCAGTGACAGAGAACTCACTTTTCTTGTGGTTACTATCTCTATATTGAATATCTTACATTGTTATGCAAATTTCCATTTACAAATTTTCCTTTTACAGAATTTGCCTTTCATCATTCTTTGTTCAGCTTGTCAGAAGCAAATCATAAACAATATATTATTTTATCTGAAATGTCATAAGTGGATCTCTCTAGCATTGGATTTTTGCTAGCACAATGGTATTTTGATGTTGTAGCACAAATTAATGGTAAGAAATAAATTGTTCGTCGATGCTGTTGGGGAAACTGGCTCTCTACGCAGATAGAGTGCCTTATAATGTATACCTAATTAAACATCTACATGGGAGAAATGATTGTAAAAAGTAATAGAAGAAAATGCAGGAGAATATTTTTGTGATTTAGAAGCAGGGAAGGCTCTTTTAAGCAAAACTTTAAAACTGTAAAGCATAACAGAAAAACTGGTCTTAAATCAGAATCAAGGATCTGTTCATTGAAGGACTTCATAGACAAAGATAATGCACAGATAACTGATAAGGGGTTACTATCTAGAATATAAGCATAATTCTTGCTAATTAACAAGAAGTAGACAGAAACCTCAATAAAAACGGGCATAAGATATGAAAGGCAGCTTACAAAGAGGAGTCTCAAGAAGCTAACAAGCAAAGAGAGGCTCAAATTCATTTGTAATGCTGAAAGTGGGAATCGAAAGAATGATAGCTATCATTTTAAACCTGCGCTCCTGGAAATAAGTAGAAAGCTAAGCTGTTGGCAAGGTTGTGGAGACACGGGAAACCACATTTGCTGCTGGTGGGAGATAAAACTGATACAGCCATTCAGGAGAGCAATATGTGCTGGCTTACTCAAAATAAATTTTTTTGTACTTTATGTCTGAACTATTCCTTTCCTCAGTATATATCCCAAGGAAAGTTTCACAAGATCCATTAAGGGACATGTACAAGGATGTTCATTGCTGCGTTATTTGTGGTAATAGGAGTTGAACTAACCATCACTGGCAGAGCAGATACAGAATGCAGTGGGTGTGTATTACATACTACATAGTATTGGTTAGAGACAGTGAACGATGTTTATATAGCAAATACAGATGGATCTTAAAAACATAATGCTTAGAGAAATAAATAAGATTCTGAGTAGCACACAAGGCTATTTACCTAAATAAATTCATACATTTGAATTCATTCAAAACAAAAACATAACATTTTTATAATAAGACATATAAACACATTGAATAGAATGGAGTGGCTGCCTGGAGAGGGAGTAGTGAATAGCAGGCAGGTAAGGAAATAAAAGCACCCAAATAAATAAAGAAAAGGACCTATTTTATTGCCCAACGTTAATAACAAACCATGAACTATGGAGCCTGATTAACTCAACCCTCTGCATCTGAGGGTCAAGGGAAACTGCTGTCTCATAACAATGACCTTGGAAAGCCTGAAGAGTCTTCTGAACTATGCAAGAAATTATAAATGTGTTTAGTATCAGGAATGTTTCATCATACTCTACATATTTGACATTAGAAAACTGCATGTGAATATAGGGAACTTACTTGAAAATTTATTGTTCAAAAGTGTTTTGGCTAATCAAATATTCTGATTAATTGTGAAGTTTTTCTTAAACAGGTATATTTAGGAAGAACAAAACTACAAAGCTTGCCAATAAAATGTTGAACATTTATTCCTGCCTCCTTCCTACTGTATTTTTCAAACTGTTTTGCACTCCTAGCCTTATTTGGGAACTGGTCAGTTTTCAATTGTTATAATTGCTAATTAACAAGAAGTAGACAGAAGCCTCAATAAAAATGGGCATAAGATATGAAAGGCAGCTTACAAAGAGGAGTCTTTGCTTCTGCTTCTCATTTTCTACCCTATTATGGTGTATGTAGTGGACCAGAAGCTTGCCTTTTAAAAAATATCTTTGTCATTATTATTATTATGATTATTTAACCATTGAGGAATGAACCATTTCTAGATTATTTCCTACTCAGGAGCAGAAATGAATGCTAGTAGGCAATTGACAGCATGAATGTAGTGTGGGCTTCCTGGGCAAGAGACATAGGAAAGTCACACAGGATCTCATGCTCAGAAGGGACCTGGGCTTGTTTTCATGTTGCAGTCACCATCCTGAAATTCTTAATGATTTTTTAATAAGGGGTCCCATATTAGCATTATGCATTGGATTCTTGTTCTCAAATTATGTAGCTAGTCCTGCATAAATAGATCCAGAATCCAGTTTACTTAACAATACTGTGTTGAACATCTCTTATGTACTAAGCTCTGGTGACTCAAGGTAAACAGGAATTGCTTCTCCCTTTAGGAGCTCATTATAACAAGTGGGACCACATGTGTGAACAACTGTTTTATAGGGCAATATATATTCACAATTGTGAAGCCCTGCTTCAGATGAGCTTATTTTTGTTTGCTTGTTTGGAAGGTGTGGGGATTTGCGAATGAACAAAGGAGTCAGAAATATTTGTTTCACACAGCTGTATAGAATCAAATGGATATAAGCATTACTTCATTTAAAACGCAGTGGAAGTAAATTATTCCTATCCAGAAATGTTCTGCAATTTCATTCAAAAGTAGCACCTGATGTTATTTCAAGCAGAATTTCTGAAATGCAAAGCTACTTGGCTGTTGCTTTTTAACTAAATGGTGATTTGGATAGCAAAGAAAAGCTGGGCCCAATTTTGCTGACTTTGTTGATTCATGTCCTCAGTCAATTTGTTTCATTTTTATTATATTTTCAATTTGTAATTTCTAATTTTCCTCTTCCATGCTTTCATAAATTAACTTTCTAGGCTTTTCTTTGTTTTCAAAATCTAGTTTCTAAAGTTTTGATCATCAAGAGCTTAAAGATTTCTTTTCTAGGTCTTCTAGTGAATTTGCAACATTTTTACTGTCTTATTTCTATCATTTAATACTCACTTGAAACTCTTAATGCATTCTGGCTAAAGAACTAGAATTTGTTCAGGGATAAAGAAGGCCACAGCTTTTCTTTAATTTTATTCCACTGTTAAGTTTTACCAGCACTTGAAAACCTCTCCAAGATGAGATGTATTGCATACATAGTCCAGTTAGAATATAAAAATCATTCAAAACCACATATTTCTTCTTGACACAGAGACAGAAAAAGTATAATTTAATTTTGCTTTTGGAAGCAATGAATGAAAAGAAGCTTGGAGTCTGTTCTTAGGTTTACCCTCCTTGGGTTATTTTGGTACAAAACAGTTGACATACTACTACCCCATTTTTTAAAATATTTATTGTTTTTCTAATTGGTACCATGATGTTAGCTAGACTAATTTCCTTTAATTTTTTTAAAAATTAATTTCATTGAGGTATACTTTCCTAACAATGAACATTTCTGTTGATCTTTGTTTCTGAAGGTCCAAATTTCCCTCTGGCATTATTTCCTTAACTTTGTCATTTCTAATAGTGCAGTTCTGGTGAAGATATATTTTCTTAGTTTTTTTGTTCTGAAATGTCTTTATCTTGCCTTCATTTTTAAAGGATATTTTCACTTGATGTATTATAGAATTCTTGGTTGGCAGTTTTGTTCTTTCAGTGCTTTAAAGATGTTGTTCCCTGTCTTCTAGCCTTCATACTTTCTGATGTGAAAGCTTATGGCCATTCAAGTCTTTCTTCCCCATATAGAATGTTGTTTCTAGTTCTCTTTTGCTTTTGAAATTTCCCCTCATGTTTAGTTATCAACAATTTGTTTTTTTCTTTTTTTTCCTTTCCTTTCCTTTTCTTTTCTTTCTTTCTTTTTTTTTTTTTTTTTTTTTTTTTTTTTTTTTTTTTTTTTTTTTTTTTTTTTTTTTTTTTTTTTTTTTTTTTTTTTTTTTTTTTTTTTTTTTGAGACAGTGTCTCTCTGGCCTAGGCTAGAGTGCTGTGGCATCAGCTTAGCTCACAGCAACCTCAAACTCCTGGGTTTAAGAGATCCTCTTGCCTCAGCCTCCCGGGTAGCTAGGACTACAGGCACGCACCACCGTGCCTGGCTAATTTCTTTCTATTTATATAGAAACGGGGTCTCACTCTTGCTCAGGCTGGTCTTGAACTCCTGAGCTCAAGCAATCCTCCCGCCTTGGCCTCCCAGAGTGCTAGGATTACAGGTGTGAGCCACCACGCCCGGCCAGTTATCAACAATTTGAATTTGATGTGTCTAGGCATAGTATTTTTCATATTTATGCTGTTTGGGGATTTGAACTTCTTGGATTTATAAATTTATATCTTTACCTGAATTTGAGAAAAGTTTAGATTTTATTTTTTTGAATATATATATATTTACTCATATTTTATCTCTCATCTCCTTCTGTGACTTCACTTATCATTTTGATATTGTCCCATAGAATCTTGAGGCTCTTTCTTTAAATAATTTTTTTCTCTCTATTAAACTGGATAATTTTTTGGATTTATTATCATGTATACAGATTTTTATCTCTGTTGTCTCCATTCCGCTTTAAAACTCTTTCAGTGAATTTTAGAATTTCATCTATTGTAGTTTTTTGAGTTCTAAAATTTTCATTTGCTTTTATTATGTTTCCTATTCTCTGCCATTTTCATCTATTGTTTCATTATATGAATATTTTCCTATACATCATAATTATAATAGTTAAGCATAACTATAATAGTTACTTTAAATATTTGTGTAATAATTCTAACATATGGGTTTTTTCAGGGTTGGGCTCTGTTGATGTCTTTCTTTGAGACATGATCACATTTTTCTGGTTCTTTGCATGTTGAGTAATTTTGGATCATATCTTGGACATTGTAAATATTACACTGGTACAACTCTGCAATCAGTATAAAGAGTGTTCTAAAGAGTGTTGACATTTACTGATCAGAGTATGCCTGTGAAGAATTACCAGAAAGGATCAGAGGGAACTGTGCCTGATGCCCATGCAAGGCTTGGAACAGTGTTTTTCCTATCAGCCAGAGTGGAAAGCCTCATAATTCATGGACAATGAAGAAAGTACCTAAAAGCATCTTGCCTCATTAATGGGAAATAATTAGCCCTAGACTGAAAATTGTTCTGGTCTCATTTATCAAATCTTAAAGACAAAATGTATAAAGATCAAACTGTTTCCAAGTTACTTAACTGTGCCCTAAGGCAAAATATTTATAAGAAATACAATATATCTAGTTTGAGAAGGTAGAATTATAATGTCTGGCATCTAAATATTACCAGGCATACAAAGAAGCAGAAAAATATGACTTATAATGAGGAGAAAAACCAAACAATTAATACCATCCTGGAATTGACACAGATGTTAGAATTAATTGAAAAAAAACATTTAAAATGGTTTTTATAACTGTATACCATATGTTCAAAAATTGAAGTAGAGACATGGAATATATAAAAAAGATTAAAATAAAACTTCTAGAAATGAGAAGCACAATGCCTGAGATAAAAAAATGGATGGAACCCTAAAAAAAAAAAAATCAAGAAAATGGTATCATTTACAATAGCTACCAAAAAACAAACAAAAAAAAAACCTTAGGAATAAATGTAACCAAGAAGGTGAAACACCTGTACACTGAAAACTAGAAAACATTGTTGAAAGAAATTGAAGAAGACACAAATAAGTAGAAAGATATTCTGTATTCATGGATTGCAAGAATTAATATTGTTAAATGTCCATACTACCCAAAGTGGTCTGCAGATGCAATACAATCTCTATCAAAATACCAATGACATTCTTCTCAGAAATTTAAAAAAAATCCTAAAATTTGTATGAAAC
This sequence comes from Indri indri, assembly GCA_004363605.1. Classification (NCBI taxonomy): domain Eukaryota; kingdom Metazoa; phylum Chordata; class Mammalia; order Primates; family Indriidae; genus Indri; species Indri indri. The sequence continues at coordinate 46,271 of RJWJ010006572.1, read as the reverse complement.
CACAAAAGACCCCAAATAGCCAGAGCAATCCTGAACAGAAAGAACAAAGGTAGGTGCATAATAGTAGCTGACTTTAACATATACTACAAAGATAGTGTTACCAAAATTGCATGCTACTGGCATAAAAACAGACTTATAGTCCATTGGAACAGAATAAAGAGACCAGAAATAAATCCATACACTTAATTAATTTTCAATAAAGGTGCTAAGAGCACACAATGGGGAGAGGATAGTCTCTTCAATAAACAGTGTTGGGAAAACTGGATATTGACATGAAAAAGAATAAAATTAGATCCTTATCTCACATCACATACAAAAATCAATACAAAATTGATTAAAGACTTAAATGTAAGACCTGAAGCTGTAAAACTACTAGAAGAAAATACAGGGAAAAATCTCCATGGCATTGATCTGGGCAATGATTTTTTGACTCTAAGCATAGGCCACAATAGAAAAAAATAGACAAATGAGATTACATCAAACTAAAAAGCTTCTGTACAGCCAAGAAAACAATCAACAGAGTGAAGAGACAATCTACAGAATGAGAGAAAGTATTTGCAAACCATACATGTGGTAAGGGGCTGATATTCAAAATATATAAGAAACTTAATAGCAAAACAAATAACTTGATCAAAAACTAGGAAAAGGACCTGAATAGGCATTTCTTAAAAGAAGACATACAAATGGCCAATAAATATATAAAAATGCTCAATATCGCCAATCATCAGAGAAGTACAAATTAAAACCACAATGTGATATCATCTCACACCTGTTAGAATGTCTATTATCAAAAAGATGAAAGATAACAAGCATTTGAGAGGATGTTAAGAAAGGGAACCCTTGTATGCTGTTGGTGGGAATGTAAATTAGCAATGCCACTAAGGAAAACAATATGGAGATTACTCAAAAAATTAAAAATAAAACTGCCATATGATTCAGCAATCCCACTACTGAGTATATATCTAAAGGAAATGAAATCAGTACATTGAAGAGATATCTGAACTCCCATGTTTATTGCAGCATTATTCACATAGCCAAGATATGGAATCAACCTAAGTGAACAAAAGATGAATGTATAAAGAAAATGTGGCATATATACACAACGGAATACTATCATGTCCTAAAAAACAAGAAAATTCTGTCACTTGTGACAATATGGATGAACCTTATGTCATGGATGAAGGACATTACGTTACGTGAAATAAACCAGATGCAAAAAGACAAATACAACATGATTTCACTTACATGTGGATTTTAAAAAGTTGAAATCATAAAAGTAAGAAGTAAAGCGGTGATTACTAGAAAATAGGAGTTGGAAGTGAGGATGGGGAAGATGTTATTCAAAGGATAGAAAATTTCAGTTAGATAGGGGGACTAATTTAAAGAGATTTATTGTAGAATACGGTGACAATAGTTAATAACAGTGTATTGTATTCTTAAAAGTCACTGAGAGAGTAGATTTTAAGTGTTCTTATCACAAAAAAATAAGTATGTGAGTTAATACGTACGTTAATTAGCTCAATTTAACCATTCTACAATGTATATATATTTCAAAACATTATGTTGTACGTAATAAATATATATAATTTTTTAGTCATTAACTCAATAAACAAATAAATTAGGAAAACAATATGGAACAGAAGATTAGATATTACAGAAGAAAAGATTAGTGAATTTGAGGACATAACAATAGAAACCACCCAAAATGAAACACAGAGGAAAACAGATATGTCTGGGAGCTCTAAGCTTCTGTGTCCTCTCAGGTATTCTGCCCTATAAACTCTGTCCTCCTATATGTCTCCCCAGATTCTCAGCTCCACCTCCTCATCTCAGGGAGTCCTCCAGGCCCCATCCTGTTACCCTTCTTGTGCCAAGGCCTAGAAATTCTCCTTAAGTAGAAATCTGGGGCAATCATGGTGAATGCTTTGTTTATTTCTCATCTCTCAGAGATCACTGCTCTCTACTGCCTGATATCACATGTCTTGACAATCATTGTTGCATACCATTTGTGCAGTTTTCTGATTGTTTCAGGAGACAGGTTAAATCTGGTCCCTGTTATCACATCTTGGCCAGCATTGGAAGTAAACTCTGTGGCATTTTAAATTTCTTTTTGCTGTTCAAATGTCTGTGAGTTCTGTGAGTCAAGTGTAGTATTTCCTAAGTATTAATACTGCAATAGTGATGTTAACCCCTTGATACATAGCATATCCTCAAATGTCAGAATTTTGGTTAAGTAGAACCTGGTTAGCCAACAGGAACCAGGCCCCTTTCTCTTTTGATGGAAACTGCAAGTCACCGTGCAACAGTTTTCTGTTTAGTAAAGAATCACTTGAGTAGCCCCTTGTAATTTTATCCATATTATGGCAAATAAACTGAGAGCCTTTTTCGACTTAACTTCCGGATACAACTGATACCTTTACGGAACAATTGTGGGCTTGTATGTGTACACCAAATTGTTGTAACCTTGGGATTCCCAGGGATATGACTGTGGCATAGGCAGACGTCTACAACAGTAAAGGCAGTGTTACAGTAGTAAGCAAGGACATGCATGTGAGACTTGGTTTTGAAAAGCAAAATCATGTGTCAGGGACAGAAAAAATGGTAACAAATATTAGGACCCACCAGTGACTGGATCTTATTCTCTGGTTCACTCTCTCCAGAATTTATAAGCAGGGATGGCAATTGAATTAGCATTCTCTCAAATGATAGAGAAGTTATTTTCTATTATTTTAAAAGATGCTTTCATTACTTTTAAAAAATGAAAGATTGGTGAAATCTCTAGTGAAGCATGTAATACTGTGCACATATTATCATATATTTTGTGCAGTTTTGTAGATTTACTAACAAAATGAACTTAAGCCTAAAAGAAATGGATTTCCTTGAGAAAAATTTGGTATATTCTATTGTAATAATCTTCTTCAGATTTGTGATAAGTGGACTGCTTCAGGTTGCAAAGACAGAAACCTATTTATGCCATCCAAAATATTTAATATTTAAATATATTATATATGGAGAGCTAAGGAAGCAAACGGAGGACTTTAAAAGGTGGTCTCCAGCAAAAGAGTAGCTCTCATTTCTTGGGTAAGTTGATCCATACTCTATTGCTCTACTGACCCCTTTTTTAATATTGTATCTAATTTAAACACTGTTGTCATCATCCTAGTACTGACCAGGGTTACTGCTCAGGCTGTTCTTGCTGTTGGCTTGCCAATGGACAGCTACTATTCACACAGGCACCTACTGTAGTCTATTCAGCTGAGATCATAGGTCGGGATGTGGAATCTCAAATTACAAAGCATGGTCATGTAAAAAGAGGAACTAAGCATGACTGATTTTCTTAGATGCAAGTTAGGGCCTGGCAGGTATTTAATCTTTATTAAATATGAAAGTACAGTTGCCTACCTTCATTGCTGGTTAAGTAAAAGAAGGAAAATTAATAAAACTTTTGAGGTTCATGTATATTTGGGGTTTAATATTTTATAAGGCAGCTTGATCTATGAGATCATCTATCTGTTTGAATCCTGACTCTGCAATTTATTATTAATAGCTTGTATGACCTTGGTCAAATTATTTTACCTCTTTGTTTATGAAACAAGTCTAACGCTATCTATCTTAGAGAGCTGCTGTGAGAATTAAATAAGTTAATAGCTAAAGACACTTAGAAGAATGCTTAGCTCATGGTTAGCATTTAATAAGTATTAGTTACTATTGTCATTGTTACATTATTATATCAGATAAGCTTGGGAAATGCATTTTAAATTTCCTTACAACCAACTCATAATTGGTGATTTTCCACAAGTCGCAAAGTTTATACAAATAAATCTCTATATCTAATGTATATGTATATATATTTCACACATAGATTTTAGTATTTATTTCTATATCTATATCTATACCTATATCTATTTATTTATTTATATTTTCCTCTCCCCAGAATTGTTTTGAAGGTCTTTGAAAGAAGGAAGAGACTATGTTTTACAAATGTATTCACAGCGTGCATAACTAACACAATGTTTAAAATGTAGTAGGAGCTGAGTACACACTTGTTGAATGAAATAGAGTTCATGTGAAAAGGATAAGAGAGAATGTTTTGAGTCATTTTCCCCTGCTATAGAGGCAGCTATGCTATGCTACATAGCATATGAACTTGGAAACAGAAGTTCTGTTTTGAGCCTTTGTTTATCATCTTCATATTATTGAGCCCATTATTTAATTGTCCTGAGCTCCAGTTTCCTCATCTTTACAGTAGGAAATTAATACCCTACAGAATTTTAATAAAGATTAAAAGTAATCAGTATATGGGTATAGTGCTACCTATACATTAGTTATTTTTATTGTTACCAACTATTATCCTTTCTTTTGAATTCTTATTTTCTGAGAGATATAGGGAAATGTTGTGAGTGTCTAAATATTTGTTAAATTTCCAGGCCCAAGTAACCCCTCAGTCAGATTACTTTCTTCTCTTCTGTTGTCTGCTTGAGTCCAGGACCTGGACTTAACCCTTCAAACGTGAGTCAGTGCAGATGAGATCAGCCATTTCTAGATCTCACATTTCCACCCTTACTTCATTTTATATCTTCCTCTTTGAAAACAACACAAACCCCAAGAGATATGATCAATAATTGTGCCATCATTCCCTTATGTAGATCCTGCCTTATTCTTCCACAGTCATTGTTCATCCAGCCTGGGGCAGACAAACTTCATTTCATTTCAATCTGGATACTGCATGTGAAATGAAAGATACATGAGTGACATCTGGCCTCATTACAGAGAGAACAAACTATGTCTAGCCAGTTACAAATGCCACACAAAAGAACAGGATCTTTCTCAGGCAATGCTTTCTTTTGTCATTCTGTAATGTGGTTTTTATTGCACATTATTTTTCTCAATTGTAATTCATTTGAGCTTTCCCTACTATGAAAAGATCAACTGTCATGATACATTTTTTTAAACACTGCAGTGTGAGGCAAAAACTCAGGAATGCTGCACTTCAGCATTCAAACTTGGAACAAAGAAAATAAAAGAAACTATTATATTTTACTCTTCTTTTAGATCGTAAATTACTTCTTTGTTTCAGAACACAGTGCTTTTTCATGATTTACTTTGAAACTGATTCAGTTAATTGTTGGTACCCTGACATTACCCTATATATTTTCTATCTATGCATTTAAAAATATTGTCTACTTGCCTGCACAGTGATCTAGAAGCTTGCAGGGCAAATGGAAGTGTTGGCCGAGAATAGCTACTTAGGCAGTGGACATAATGAATTCCTAATAGCAGTGGTTTTGACTAAGAATGCCTTCTTGAGTAACTTGAGAGACTGCTTGCAACTCCTAGACCTATGTGCACACTGAATTGATGCCCACCAGAGGGCCCTCCCAGAAGGGTCAAGAACTTTCCTGGAAGCTCAGGGGAAATGGTTTTCTGAATCTTTCTTTATTTTGGGAAATAACTCAATTTAGAGCCCTTCAGTAAGGCTCATACTAATTAGAGTTGAGGAGTGGAATCTTACCCTAGATACAAGACAAGTGCATCAATGACTGTTATCCCTGATTAATCTTTAGAAATTAAATTAATAATTCATTTGGCATTATATAGACACAGCAATAAATTGTATGTTCCTATATATCAGGGCCAGTGTTAAGCAATGCTTTGCACTCTTAGGTTTTTAATAAATGAATTTTTAAAAAAAGATGGTAAGTTCTAGATGACTTTCTAGACTTCATTTTGAGACAGTAAATCTGCTGTGAGGTTATATAAAATTTCAATAAGTTTTCCCCAGATTTCATTAACAATTATCCTAAGGGTATAAGATTTACTCTCTGTGAACTTAAATAATGAAATTGGATTTTTAAGTTGGAATATAATCAATGAAGAAAGGGCTAATTCACTCTTATTGATACTTTTTCAAGTGACAACTTAAAGAAAATACTTTTTAAGAAATTACACCAAGATATCCTAAGGTTATTCATCTAAGATATTTTATAAACTTCATAGAAACATAACTCTTTCCTTTGATAAGGAGATCAGAGAAAATGTCCTATTTTTCCATACAGTTTTTGGGAAATCATTTTTTATACATACATATATGTGTGTGTGTGTATATATATATATATATATATATTTTGCTTATAGAAACTAATTTGAGAATTTTAATAGAAACCCAAATAAACTCAGCTTTTCAATGGCCTGACCTACCAAAAGGGATTTAAGTGGATATTTCAGTGATTAATTTAAGTGTCATTTGGAGGAGGACATTTAACTTTGATTGATTCTGGATTCAATCTAAACTACCTGATCAGGTTATATAACGTTCTGCCTTTTAGACCTCCTCACTTGCTATCTCTGTTATTAAACACCCAAGTCAGAATGCCCTCCCAGCTCATAAAGGCAAGGCAAGGCGTCATCAGGGGTGCTATCTTCTAAACTGTATGTTCTTTTGCAAATGAAACCTTAAACTTTAAAAACTGGCTTTGTAAAAGGCGTTTAGTGATTTTTAAATGTACTTTAAGACAGTCTTAAAATTCTGAAGGATGGTAGAATTTGGATTCAGATAGGCAAGGATTTGTAGATCAGTTTACAATTATTTATTCTTTCAATGATTTCTAAAATCAGAGCTGAGCACAGGCCAAATTCTAAAGTTGAAGCTGTGAACTAAATCAACATCTAGTACCTAGGGGACTGTCAATTAACTTTAGTCATGCACTCTTGGATAATTACAAAGTAAATAGATCACCTGGTACCCCCTTATGCTCAGGGTCCCCTAGCTCAGAGTCGATGCCATTCTTTCTAATGAAGCTTGGGCTTTTTACCAATTAATTGTCTAGCAATCCTTTTAGGATGCTGAAGACATGGACATCCCTTGAAACCGTCTCATTTGAAGGACATAGTTTTTATAAAGAGACCATGATACTCATATCACACTGACTCTCTAGTTATCGCAAGGAACATTGGGAAGATGTCTGTGGAAGCCTTTGCTAAATATAAAGCACCATAAAGATGCAAGGATCTATTGTTATAATTTGAAAGTGCTGTGGTTAATATTTAATTTCAGTCACTTATGGAAGCATGGAAGCCACCTGCCTGGTCAGCAGTCCATGAGTGATTATTTACTTGGATTTGTCCCAAAGCTAGGCTTGCAAGGCAGAAAGAGGGGAATTGCTCTCTGGTTGGAGAGTAGCAGCACAATTTCTCTCCAGCTCTACGTATGAATGTGCTGCCAAAAAGGACCCACACAAATGCACTGTGATCTTCATTTATTTACTGGTTGATGGATTTGTAAGTTAAATAATCCCTTCTTTTTAAAATAAACTTTTTTTTGTACTTTCCGTTTCTCTGCCAAGATTCTCCAATCTCTCATTTTTTCCTATAAATCTCTTAACATATTTGTAACAGCTGTTTTAAAGTCCTTGTCTGCTAATACAAACAGCTGGGCCACTGGGGTGGCGTCTATTGATGTTTCTTCTCTCTTGATTAGGGGTCAGATTTTTTTGCTTCTTTGCATTCTAATATTGTTTGACTGTGTATTGGACATAATGATTGATATGTTGTAGATAGAGACTCTGGATTTTGTTTCTTTTTCTAAAGGTGTCAAGTTTTGTTATATTGGACAGTTAAATTGTTGACTAAACATCCTGATTTGTGGATGGATGGTTTTAGGTTGGTTTAGGGTAGGCTGCTTTTGGTTTTGTTCTTAGGCCTAGGGTGTAGTCCTTAGTGCTGGCCTTATTCCTAAGGTGTGGCCCTTCTGGGGTTTTAATGGAAAGGCTCAGGTCTTCATCAAGCTCCTCTAACTTGATAGGACCCAAAAAACAAACTATGTATCCCCTGAACTGGGTGGCTGGTGAAATTTCTGCCTTCTAGCTATGCTTTCATCTGGGTTATGAGCCATCTTATACAAAAGCAGTTTATCAGTCAGCCAATAATTTGAAGGAAATTTTTATGCAGATTTTATTCTTCCCTTTCTATGAATTCCCCCTTTCCTGGATTTTCCTGAGAATCCAACCTGTTTTTCCTTGGCCCATTAGGGCTACCGCTTTCTCTCTGAGCTCTACTTCACTGGACTCCAAGGCAAATTAGGATGTGCCCTTAGGGCAACAGCAATTAAATGTAGTGCTTATCTATTTTGTTTCCTTTCTTTCAAGTATCGTCTCCTAGCCTGTATATGTTTTCTTTTGTCTTTCCTTCAGTGCATTCAAACTGGTTTTCAAAAAATGTTTTGTTCAGAGTTTTTATTAATTATCAGTGGGAGAATTAGTCTAATATAACCTATTCTGCCACTACCAGAAGAGAAATGTAAACATTTAAAATTAAAGTACATTATACATACACATGCACAAAGGGAACAGGTGATACAAATGTCATCCACACAATGTGTTTTTTTTAAAAAATTATATTAGCCAAAATTCATTAAGTGCTTACTCTATGGTGGAGTGCTGGAGCTAAATTTACATTTATTGAATTATGTTTTAAAAAATTATAAAACATTTACAGTAGAAAGAAAATATAAAGCATCTATGTACCAATCAAGCAACTTCAATAATTAGTAACACATAGCTGACATCATTTCTCTTATACCTCCACCTCCACTTCTTATATTCCATTGCATTATTTTTAAGCAAATTCAAGACCGTGTATCATTCTATTCACAAATACTTCAATCTGAGTCTTTAAAAGATAAGGGACTCTGTTTCATTTATTTTTAACACAAAATATTATCAGGCTTAAAAATAACAGTAATTCCTTAATGTCATCCATATTTAACGTTCAACTTTCCCCAATTTTCTCAGTTCTTTTTATAATTTTTCCTTCCACATAATATATTTTATTAATCCCTTTTATTTTCCTTACAAGTTATTTGTTGAAGAAACGTGCCTGTGTATATTACAGATTTCCTCACAATCTGCATTTTGCTGATAGCATCCTAAGGTTTCATGTAATGCATTCTCTGTCCTCATACGTCTTGTAAACTGAGAGAAAGACCTAGAGGAGTAAACAGATTCGGCTGAATCTTTGACAGAATATTTCATACAGGTTATTATGTGCTTTTTCTTGTGTCACATCAGGAGGCCTATGCTGTCTACTTGTCTCTGTCTTTGAGATTTTACGCTTGATAAGTAGGATCAGGTGTTGTCGGCCTGATTCATAAATTGTAGAGCTTCTTAACAGCTTTTGATCCAATTGTTCAGTAACCATCAAGAGTCATTACCTAGAGGTTACTTAATTCATTCTTGTTTCATTTATTCTTCATTCATTTAATGAACATATGTATATCACCAATACAGTGCTAGGCACAGGTGGTACGAAGCAGTATAAACAGTCCTTGCATACAAACATCTTACATATGTGTATTGGCTCATGCCATAGCCATGTCCTTAGGTGAAGCTAAACTCCTTTTATAGCCACAGACTTTTTGAGAACAAGAAATAATATACTTTGGGCATTGAAGATTAGGAATTAGGTTTAAATTTGTATAAAGATATCATTATTTAGTAATAGATGAACTGGGTTCAAGTCCTGGCTAGAAAACTCTGAATTATCCCTATATTGTGGGAGTAGAATTGTAAACAACAGTTTTGCCTGAATTATTTGTGATTAAAGAATGCAATGTATGAGATCTATCTGGTATATCATATTACACTTTCTACTACCACAAATCTCTCCTCAATTTGGCATACATTTAGTTTATAGAGTTTTTCCTTCAGTTGTTTTTACATGGATTAAATATTTATTGGACACATTTCTTCATTCTTTATTCTAAAATAGTTTCAAAATTTACTACACACAATTTATGCATTTTAAATATGAACATTTGTTTAGTTAATGTGACTAATAAGTTTACACAATTATGTTATTGAAGCTCATTTTGACTTTCTGAGATTTAATATTCATGTTGAACATTGAATCAAGGGACACATAGAACAAGAGTACCAGGAAGTCACAATGTGTGAACCTCTAAGAATATCTCCTGGGGATTGGGATACATTCATTTCAGCAAATGTATATATGATAGTATCCACTACTTATTTGGCAAGGTCCTAGGCACACTGATGAATAAGATAGAGAAAGTTTCTGTTTCTTCACGGAAATTACATTCCAGTGCTTCAGTCTGAGTCATTGTGTATATTGCAAATTGAAACTCAACAGGTGAATGTTCTTCTCTTCCCTAAAGCTCCAGAAGTTATCTAATGATAAATATTTTTATAATATACTTTGTAATATACAAAAAGGGAAAATTGAAATGAATCTGCACAGAGTTAAGGAAACATGAGCCAGCCAACATGGTGCATTTGGAAAGTATAATCTCTTCATATATCTAGGTTGCAAAATAGGTTTGACTTGGTGGCAGGAAATAAATTTGAAGTCATGGAAGACGTTCATTGTGTTTCAAAAGACTTTGGAGATAAAAATAATTTGTTTTTAAATAAAAAATTAATAAAGTCTTTATAAAGACTTTATATTCTTTTTATAACTTAAAAATCTATAATGCGAAGCAACTTATTATATACCAACATGGCTAATCCTCAGAGCAATGTAAAGTGGCTATCATTATTATTATTATTCATAATATAGAGATAAAGGGTATAGGGCATAGAAATCTTATCCCTACTGTAAAATGGGACTTAAAGTATTATGAAGTGATTCTCATTATTAATTAATTCATCATTTTGACTTAAAGTATTATGAAGTGATTCTCATTATTAATTAATTCATCATTCTTTTTGTACTCTTTGCTATGTGTACTCTTGCACCAATATACAAAGAAGGATTAGGATTGATTTTATTTTATTACAACTAACAATTTGTTGTGCGTATCCGGAACTAGGAAGATGACCACATGTTAGAGTATATTATAACACGCACTTTAACGTGAAAAAAGCCCTCACTCTCCCCATAGGCTTCTACTCCTAAATCTTAGAAGTTATCCTAGACTTCTTAATTTACCTCACTCCCAATATCCAATCTATCTCTTTCCAATTCTCTTTCATATCATTGCTACATTTGGCTATTCTCCACCCCATGTTGTACTGTTTTAATTCTAGCTCTTACCATGATTATTATGAACAACTAGTTAGTATACCTCTCACTTTTATTCTGTCATAATTTTCTAATGTGCAAAATGTATCATATTACTTAACTACTTAAAACGATGCAACAGATCCTGAATGTCTACAGAATAAGGTCCAAAATCTTTTTTAGAGACAGTTAAAGTCTTCCATGACTTCAAATTCATTTCTTGCTACCAGACCAAACACAGTCTGCAGTCTAGATATACTAAAGAGCTTATAGTTTCCAAATACACCATGTTGGTTGGCTCATGTTTCTTTAGCTCTGTGCAGATTCATTTCTATTTTTCTTCTTTATCATCTCTTGTTAGACATTTTCCTAACTGCCTAAGATCCAGTCACTTCCTTCTTCTTTAAACTCTCACTGTGCCTAGTTTATATTTCTTTTTATCTATTTAGGGTTTTGTTTTGTTTTGTTTTTGCAGTTAATCACACTATTGCACGTATTTGTTTACAAGTCTGTCTTTCCCACTAGACTGTGGTTTCTTGAGGTCAGGTGCCTGGAACGTGGTATGAACATAATGTGTTTATTTGTTTAATGAAGCAGTGAAGGAATGAAAAAGAAAGCAAGGAGGTGAAGGTATCCTCACCGTTCCCTCCACTTTTGTCATTCCTATCCCTGTTTGTTTTCATTCTCTTTCCCTCCATCTTTCTCTCCAAGAACTCAAGGACTAAAGATCCAGAAACCAAGGGCAGAACAGGAATCCTGAGCTGCCTCTCTTCTTCAGAGTTTGATCTCACCTTTTTTTATTTCATCCTTTCATCAAAGTGTATTATATGATATGCGCTTAAGACCTTACTCAGCATTTCCTTTGCTCAGTAGTTCCCAAATCTGGAGAATAGCTCCTTAGAGTGAGTTGGCCCAAGGCCGTAATGAGGCACATAAGAGGATGGTTAAGCACATAGCTTCTGAACTTGTGGTCAACTTGCTTTTGCCACTTAGTAACTGTGTTAACCTCAGGCTAGGTATTTATCCTTTCTGAGCCTTAGTTACCTTATCAGTAACATTGAAAGAACATAACCCTATCTCATACCATTGTCGTGAGTATTGGAGATAGTGTCTATAAATCACTCATCTAAAATGAAAGGCCTGGACTGACATCTCCCTTATCAAAGCTTTGAGCATTTATGGTGGGAAAGCTACAAGCAAATCTCCATATGCCACACATGCCATAAGCTCTGCCCACCATTCGTCTTTCGCCCATAGCTGGATGAATGAAGAATAAATGTTACGTGTTAATTTTAAATTAAAACTTTGCATTTCAAATTTTATAAAAATTATTGATGTTTTTAGTTTTGGAATTATTTTTAGTTTTTCCAAGGTAGTGAAGCAGTTACAAGTATTTTATAAATGCATATATATTAGGTGTGAGACTCCTCATAGCTTTGAAAATCAGTATGCCTAATGAAAATATTTTTGGGTGAATGAAATTCAAATTTGTGATCAGTTTGGGCCTTAAGTTTGAATCTTTAAAAATACGTAGTCACATCGTATAATCTAACAATAGGATCATAACAATTCATGATTTAAAGCCTTTGTTTGCTAATGCTGCAAAGTACTTGACTCTCTCTTAATGATGGCAATAAATTATTGGAATCATAATTTAAAGCATCAGTTGTTAGCTGTTTCTCAGTTGTAATCATCAAGGCTTTATACACTTGAAAATTTGGAGGTGCAATTAATGTCCTAGTGCTATACTTAGATTAGTTGGTTCTATTTCCCTTATGTTTCTTTCCATCCAATGATGTGTGAGAGAACAGATGTTTGTGAAGAAAAGGAGGGCTTTCTTTCAAGGGGCATTGATATTTTTTATTATATTTTAACCCTTTTTAATGTAGTTCTGTATGTCAAATATATGATTGGAGCTGATCTTTTACTCATTTCTGACTTGTACATTCTCTGGGGGAGCAACATGTGGTTCCTAGTCTCCATGAGAAGAACATCTCTAAATCAGTGTGGTGGATTCCTCTCTGGGCCTTGGAGGTGGAGGGCATGGCCCATAGGCATGTAAAAGCATTGGTCCTACTACTCTTGAATCTTAAGCCCTAGACCTAATTGTAGGATGCAAAGTAAACTCAATGTATTATATAAAGGATAATAATTTTTGAAAATTTCCATGGAATTATAATGTGGCTTTCTATAAATTTATTAAATATAAGCCTTCAATTTAATCTTTACTATTCTACTTATTGCAAAAGTGTCATAACCTAGGTCATGAGCACAAACCCCCAACGTCCTTTACAACTCAGTCTTCTAACCTCTGGAGAATGTTCCCACTTGCTGCCATCCTGCTTGGACCTCAAAGATTGATGTCAGAGACAAGTTTTTATCTTCCCCACAATGTATTCGAGGGCTGGTTTTCACACTGATCTTTATGATTCATTTTAAATGCTTATAATTTTCTCACTGATTATTAACCAGGACTATCATATGAAATTATGCCATGAATGTGCCATTCCTGAAGATAGTTTCTCCAATGACAAATGATGGGAAGATTTACAGGCATTATTTCTCATAATAAAACTGGTGTAAGATTAACTATAGCATTGTAGAGACTTGAAGGGAACAGGATCAGTCTCTACAGAGAAGAGAAAATCCTTGAGGTCAGGTAGACCTTCAAGTAAAAAAAGGAAATCTAGCCAGGTAGGCAGAATATAGTATCCAGGAAATTCAGTGTTAGGCAATGGGTGAGTGACAAGGAAAAAAGGTGACAAAAGAAGAAATAACTGTACCTCTACTTTTAGAGTTGTTTGCTTAGTAAGAATCCTTTCTACTAGTCATAGCATCCCCTTGATATTCCTTTGGAGATCTATATCACCCACACTTCTAATTCATGGAGTTGTAGGGACCAACCTTTCTCTTGGCTTCAAGAGTGAATAGGATACCTTGTAAAGGACATTGGAAGCTAAGAAGAGAAGAGGCTGGGAGGGAGTGAGGGATAAAAACTTACCTCTCAGGTACAATGTACACTATTCTTGTGGCAGGCACACTAAAAGCCTGACTTCAGCATTATACAATTCATCTATGTACCAAGAATATCTGTACACTAATATTTGAAATAAAAATTATATTTTAAAAAGAGGGAATGTCACATGTGGTAGCCAGGCTTGGTTGATAGAAATTCTACACATACCTAGGAACATTGATTGATGCAGAGTTGGTCCTGTGATCCTGGTCAGGACAGTGAAAGTACTTTGGATTCTGGCACAAAATTTTTTTTGCCTGGTTTGCTAAATTGGTGGATTATAATCTTTTAGCACCTTGTGGGGAGAGCTTCTCAATACAGAAGGCAGAACCAAAAGCGAAAAGGAAGGAAGGAAGGTATAGTGTGTAGTTTAACTTCAGTGCTTCTTTGTTGATTTTCTGTCTGGGTGATCTGTCCATTACTGACAGTGGGGTGTTGAAGTCCCCTACTATTTATTATTATAGTACGTCTCTCCCTTTAGATCTATTCATATTTGTATTATATACTTGGGGCCTCTGGTGTTGGGTGCATAGATATTTATGATTGTTATATCCCCTTGCTGTATTGACCCCTTTTTATTAATAGTTATATAATGACCTTCTTTGTCTCTTTTTACAGTCTCTGACTTGTACTCTATTTTATCTGATATAAGTATAGCTACTCAGGCTCTTTTTTTGTTTTGACCCCATTCCTTCACTTTCAGTCTACATGAGACTTTATGAGTGAGGTGGGTTTCTCATAGGTAGCATATAGTTGAGTCTTGTTTCTTTATCCATTCAGCCACTCTGTGCCTTTTAACTGGAAAATTGAGTCAATTTACATTCAGTATTATTATTGATATGTAACAACTTACTACTGCCATTTCATTGCTTGTTTTCTGTTTTTTGGTTTTTTTTTTTTTTGTAAATCCTCTCTTTCTTCCTTTCTTGCTGTCATACTTCATAGTTAAATGATTTTCTCTGAGAGTTTGTTTTAACTCATTGATTTTATTTTTAATGTATCTATTATAGGTTTTTGCATTGTGATTATCATAGGCTTCTACAAAATATCTGATAGAAACAGTAAGTTATTTTAAAGAGATGACTTGTCTTAGATCACAAAAAAGAGTAAAAACAAACAAAAAACTCAAGCTCACTGATTATTTTCTCTGCTTAATCTATTCTGTTGTTGAGAGTTTCCACTGAATTTTTTCAGCTCAGCAAATGTATTTCTCAGTTCCAAGATTTCTGTTTGATTTTTTAATTATTTCAATCTCTGTGTTAGATTTCTCTGATAAATTTCTGAATTGCTTTTATATGTTATCTTGAAGATCACTGAGTTTCCTTGAAACGGCCGTTTTGAATTCTTGGTCAGACAGCTCACATATCACTGTCTTTTTAGGTCAGTCGCTGGTCCTTTGCTTTGTCCATTTAGGGAGGTCTAGGTTTCCTGTTTGCTGTTGCTTCTTGTGGATGTATGTCTATGTCTTTGCATTGAAGGATTAGTTATTTATTCCAGTCTTCTTTCTCTGTTTTGCTTTTATTTTTATTGGATATGTTTACTTAGAGTTTTTTGTAATTTGCCTGTTGAATTTCTTATATTTTTTTCTGCTAGATCACTGACTCCTTTTCAGCACTAGATGGAGCCTTAAGCCCAGGTTCACGTCAACTCTAGCAAAGGATCAGAGTGCTGCCTGTCTGAAATGGGGGATGTCCCAAAGGGGATATCCTGGCAATGTAGAAAGGCTGGCTGGGGCTTTGTGCCCAGGGAACCTATGAAATGTACCTCCTACAGCATGGTGCTGCTGAACAGCCACTCTGATTTGGTGTGTCCTTTGGCCAAGTTACAGAGCATAATTTCCTGTATTGGAGATGGTAGTCCTGCCTCCGTCCTTTGTCTCTGGCTGTTCTCAGGGATCTGGCTCCCTTCAGGCACTCGCAATGCTTTCCATGTGTTGAGGCAAAGACAGGTCTCCTACTAGGGAATCCAAGACAGTAGGAAAGTTGGTTGTCCACTTCAATCTCATTTTTTTCCAGTGTAGAAACCATGAGTCAGAAAAATTTTCTGTATGTTTGGTGCTGGTCAGATTGTGGTGGAGGAATTTCACTGATATGGAAATCCAATTTTTTTACTGTTTGCTCAGAAATTTTTCACTTCTCTGTGGCCCTGGGAACTGACTTCTGTTCATCTCATTCTCATATTTGAGTTCTGGGATATTGTTGGTGAGATCCCAGAAAACAAGCTGTATATTTGTTTTGGTTTTCTGTGGGAGCAAGTGAAGACAGCTTATATCTATGCCACCATTTTGGAACTAGAAGTCTTCCCAGTCCTTTCTTTTTTTTCCAGAATATTATGGGGGTACAAATATTTACATTACATGGAATGCCTTTGCCACACCTGAGTCAGAGCTACAAGCATGCCCATCCCCCAGACAGTATACACCACACCCATTAGATGTGAATATACCCATCCCCTCCTACCGCCTTCCACCTGCTTGACACCCAATGAATGTTACTACTATATGTGTACATAAGTGTTGATCAGTTAGTACCAATTTGATGGTGAGTACATGTGGTGCTTGTTTTTCCATTCTTGTGAAACTTCACTTAATAGAATGAGCTCCAGCTCCATCAAGGATAATACAAGAAATGCTAGTTCACCATTGATTTTGTGGCTGAGTAGTACTCCATGGTATACAACATTTTATTAATCCACTTATTTTCAGAAATGAGGTCTCAATATGTTGCCCAGGCAGGAGTGCAGTGGCTATTCACAGGTGTAATCATAGTGCACTATAATCTCAAACTCCTGGACTCAAATGATCCTCCTGCCTCAGCTTCCTGAGTAATTGAGGCTATAGGCATATGCCACAGTGTCTAGCTAGTAATTTCTAAGAGTATAAAAAGTTCCTGAATCTAAAATGTGAGAGACGCGCTGCTTAAGTAGAATGTATGCTTTGTTGTTCGAGGTTTAATTCAGGAACGAAAGAGGACAAGATAAGACAAAATGAAAGGGTTGATGGAGATTCCACCAGCTCCTATTATTAAAACAAGTAGAGATGCAGACAAAAATTTTGGCAGGTTTCCTATGAATGAGAAGATAATATGGAAGTCAAAATGTTTTACATGCATTTTCAAAATTCTTCTTTCCTCAACAATAGCATGCCCTATTTGTTAAATTTTATACTGCATATCTTATCTATTTCTATGAATTAAAAATTTACATGAATGATTATCTAAAGTCCAAATTCCTGGTTCCTATCTTTAACTTATTCTTACTGATAGGAGTCACATTTCACAGTTTTTAATTTACCTGCTTCTTATATTGTTTTGCCATTTAAGATTTGAAATACAGAAAGTGTATTTCCAGACACTGACACTATGAATAATATCAAACATTTAATGGGTATAAGCCTAGCACTCTTCTGAGTTCTCTGCACATATTAACTCATTTAATACTCTAAAAGCTTTGTTCCATAAACACTTTCTATTTTACAGATGAAGAAACCAAGGACTATAAAGATTGAGAATTAACTAAGTTACTCAGCTAATAAATGACGGAGCCACGTTTCACACATAGGCAGTCTGGCTTTGGAGCAACCTAGCATAGAATGCTATCCTGGAAGTTTCATAAATATTTATCCTCTCCATTAAAAAAAGGCAAAAAAATAAATAAAAGGGGTGAGAAAATATCTAATTGATAAAATTGAGTAATTGTGATTATCGGCGCCTTAAATTTATAACATTAGAAGTCATTTAAGTTGTAATAATACCAGCTATGACAGGTCTAGAATTAGGATATTGCTCAGAGGCATATATTTTTGCTGATTCAACCTCTTAATAGGCACTGTCATATTTTAAGGACTTGTTATAAACTATGTAAAATAGTATAAAATGCAAAACCTTGCCTCTAGAGTTGTTATAATTATTTCTAACTCTCCAAATTGTGTGTTAGTTTGTCAAATGTAAGGAGTTGTGACTCAGTACTTACACTAGGTGATATCATTGGTAAATAAAGTTGGTGTGGGAGGAAGTGAGAAGGCTGAGAAGTGCTGGGGTCAGAGATGACTGCATCGCAGACAACCAAGTTTGATTGCGGAACTATGACCAGATTGAGGATCCAAAAAAGTTATTGTGACTATCCACTCTTTTGACAGCTGCTAAAAAGGCAAATCCAGGTTCTATTATTGCCAGGACTTTGTTTGGGTGCAGTTCACTGGTGTAGTCTCTTCACCATTCTGGAAATAGTCCATGAGCAGAATCCTTCAGCTTATAGCATGTCGATTGCCTTCCTAACCAAATGTTTATTTGGCTACTTAGCCTCATTCATGCAGTTAATTAATTTGAAAATTTGTATACAAAAATCTTCATTAATCTATCCTATTCTTCTTTTCACACAGTTCATTCAATAAAGAAATTGCATTTAATTTGAGAGTTATTATTTAGTGCCCTGGAAATCCAGTGCTAATGTCATGAAGCAACCAGATGTGCTGTTATCAGCTTCAGCAGCATCATTCCCCTTGGCCTTCCCGCCTTCCCCTATGACATTCCCACGGTCTAAACCTCTTGACATACACAGTCTGTTGGCTCAAGGAATGTGAAAGGGATGCAGAGAAATGTTCATGGCTTTGGGTTAGGAGATGAGTGTAATTTATATTTTGTTCCGTTCTCCTTGTTTTTCATGTCCAGATTTTATAAGGATAAAATCAGAGCTCCTACTGAGTTTTCAGTTCCTACATACTTCCATTTTCTGACCATGCCTTTGGGATTAAGGAGAATTTAAAAGGATGGTCGGGTGGGGAAAAAACAAACTAAAAAAATACAAAATAAAAAAAATGGAATATTTCTCCATTAAAATCAGGAAGTGTTGCCTCTTTTCTTTTTCTCCTCTAGTATTTCCCATCCATTTTCCTCACAAATTTTAGTCTTAACATCATGCTTAAAGATCTTTTATTGATTGTCTTTTTTACTTCTTTGCAACTTTATGTGTGTGTGTATGTATGTATAAAAAATTAAATTTATTTTAGCAATAGTTACCAATGTTTGTAAGTGTTGTTTTATTTCCTTCTGGATCTAAAAGAATTATTACTAATAATCAATTGATTAAAACAAGATAAATGTAAAAAAAAAAAACCCAAATACATGAAAACCATAAGAGAAAGCAGCCCAACATAGTGACAGAGCTCAGATGGTAACTTGGAGAGGTAGGAATGACCTTCAATGTAATTCAGGATCAACAGCAATGATTGAAATACTCAGAGTTTCTCAATTCCAAAGCAAAGGATCCAGTTTCAAAACCTGAGCTTCCAGAGCAAAAATTATAGGAGAAAAACAGTTGAATGCAACTTAAATGCAAGTAGGAGTTGGGAACTTACTAATAACTTGGCATGTCTAGAAAATTTTCTCTTCTTTTAATTTTCTTTTTTTTTTAATTTCACAATATTATGGGGGTACAAGTGTTTTTGGTTACATGGATTGCTTTTGTAATGCTTCGGTCAGGGTTAAAAGTGTGCACATCACCTAGATAGTGTTCATGTACCTCTGAGGTGGGTTTTTGCCCATCTCCTCCACCCCACTTCCCCCTGCTTGATTTCCACCGAGTTTTACTTTCCTCTGTACACATGTGTGCTCATCAGTTAGTTCCAGTTTAATAGCAAGTACAAGTGGTATTTGTTTTTTCATTCTTGGGATACTTCACTTAGGATAATGGTCTTCAGTTCCATCAAAATTGTTGTAAAAGGCATTAATTCATCCTTCATCATGGCTGAGTAGTACTCCATGGTATATGTATATCACATTTGTTAATTCACTCATGAATTGATGGGCACTTGGGTTGATTACATGTCTTTGCAATTATGAATCATGCTGCAATAAACATTCGAGTGCAGGTATCTTTTTGATAAAAAGACCTTTTTTACTTTGGGTAAATACCCAGTAGTGGGATTGCTGGATCAAATGGCGTGTCAACTTTTAGTACTTTGAGGAATCTCCATACTGTTTTCCATTGAGGTTGTGATAATTTGCAGTCCCACCAATAGTGTATAAGCATTTCTTTCTCTCTGCATCCATGCCAGCATCTATTGCTTTGGGACTTTTTAATAAAAGCCATTTTAACTGGAGTAAGGTGATATTTCATTGTTGTTTTAATTTGCATTTCCCTGATGACAGTGACATTGAGCAATTTTCCGTATGTTTGTTGGCCATTTGTCTGTCTTCTTTTGTAAAGCTTCTGTTCATGTCTTGCCCACTTTTTAATGGGTTGTTTATTTTTTTTCTCTTGCTGATCTGCTTGAGTTTTTTGTAGATTCTGGTTCTGACCTCTTTATCAGATGTGTAGCTTGCAAATATTTTTCTCCCACTTTGTAGGTTGTCTACTTACTTTGTTGATTATTTCCTTAACTGCACAGAAGCTTTTTAATTTAATCAGGTCCCATTTATTTATTTTTGTTGTTGCTGTGATTGCCACTGGGGACTTCTTCATAAATTCTTTGCCTAGGCCGATAACTAGAAGAGTTTTTCCTACATTTTCTTCTAGAATTCTTATGGTTTCATGCCTTACATTTATGTCTTTTATCCATCTTCAATTAATTTTTGTTAGTGGTGAGAGATATGGATCCTGTTTCAGTCTTCCACATCTGGCTATCCAATTTTCCCATCACCATTTACTGAACAGGTCTCCTTTTTCCTAGTGTATACTATTGGCTGTTTTGTCAAAGATCAGTTGACTGCATGTGGATGGTTTTATATCTGGGTTCTCTGTTCTGTTCCATTGTTCTACATCTCTATTTTTGTGCCAATACCACCCTGTGTTTGTTACTATAGCCTTGTAGTGCAGTTGGAAGTCTGGTAATGTAATGCCTCCAGATTTGTTCTTTTTGATTAAGATCACTTTGGCTATTCGTGCTCGTTTCTGGTTTCAAACAAAGTGTAGAATTATTTTATCTTGATCTGTGAGAATGATGTTGGTATTTTGATGGGGATTGCATTGAATCTGTAAATCACTTTGGGTAGTTAGGACATTTAACAATGTTGATTTTACCAATCCATGAGCATAATATGTTTTTTTATTTGCGTTGTCTGTGATTTCTTTGCTCAATGTTTTGTAGTTCCCTTTGTAGAGATCTTTCACCTCGCTGGTTAAGTATATTCCTAGGTATTTCATTTTCTTTATAGCTATTGTGAATGGTATTGAGTCTTTGATTTGACTGTTAGCTTGACTGATATTGGTGTATAGACAAAATTCAGCACCCTTCCATGATGAAAACCCTCAACAAACTAGGCATAAAAGGAACGTAGTTCAAAATTATAAAAGCCATATACGACAAACCCATAGCCATCATACTAAATGGGAAAAGTTGAAAACATTCCCACTAAGAACTTTTATTCAATGTAGTGCTGGAAGTCTTTGCCAAAGCAATCATGCAAGAGAAAGAAATAAAGAATATCTAAATTGGGAAAGAGGAGGTCAAACTATCACTTTTGGCTGATGATATGATCTCATATGTAGAAAACCCTGAAGACTCCACCAAAAGACTCCTGGAATTGATAAATAAATTCAGCAAAGTCTCAGGTTAAAAAATCAGTGTACATACATCAGTAGCATTCCTATACACCAATAATAGAAAATTTTCTGATTATGCTTTTGACAACAGTATCATTTTTCTGCTCTACCAACCAGTTGTTATCTCTGTCCTACTCTTAATGTGTTCTTTTTTCACTGTTAATCAATTTAGAAGAATTTTATGATCTTAACGAGATAGAACCTTTAAAAAATGAATATCTTACTTAATTTGGAAAAGAACTACTCTTAGTTCAATTTTGTAGGAAATAAATATTTCAAGAATGGAATTAAAAAAAATACACATTTACAATGGCAGATATTTCACAAATCATACTTCTTCAACATCCAAGATTTAATAAACATGCTTTAGTTCTTTTTAGAAACAAAATTAATATTTCTAGATAATCTAGAAAATATAATTAATCAATAACTTTCTTAGTGTTTTACTTTGTGTTGTGACAGTATCCATATATTCATCATGGTTTAGGCATGAGGAAATAGCACAATTAATACTCATAAACATGAAATGTGAAAATTACATTTTTATGTTGAGAAGTCTCACTCCTAGTTAGAAATATGTCAGCTTTATTGACATCATCATTAACAGAAATTTTAAGCAATCTGCCAAGAGTTCCACATACAAGATTTACTTCTACTTCTAGAACAAGATTGTAGGAAAACCTTCATTGATTATTTTTCTAATTTCAAATTTTCTCTTCTATATATTTGACATTTTCCTTAAAGTTTTCACAAACATACAAGAATTATAAAAATACCCCATTGTGCTTATTCATTTGTTCTTTATTTTAAAATAGAACCAATAACTTTAATTAAATTAACTACCCATTTTACTTTTTTCTAAGATTATCTATGAATCTGAAATTTTCTTTTGTGAGACTTAAAACTTTTTATTATGACTTTATGTCTGGAGGAAGATGATAATATCTGCACATATTTAAAACTGAGTCCTTAGATTATTGTTCCTGAAATATGCTGCTGTGCTTTTAAATCTCTTACTATGTTATAAGCACAGAACTTTTAAGAAAGACCTCTAAAGGATGAATGGAAACTAACTTTTTAAAAATTAAAATGTATTTTTTTCAACAAATACATTACTTTATAAAGTGTTGCCCATATTTAGTAAAATAATACTTTTTCTTTTATTACTCTGTGATAATACCTTATTGCCAAGTTATTTCCGATATTTGGCTGAAACTATAGACAGCCCTCTGAAAGGGACTGGGGAAGTGGGCAGAGCTGTCAACCTGAGCAAGAAGGGCTTGAAACTTCTGCTCTGAATATGAGCTGAGGCCTAGAAGTGCCTCTTTGTTCAGAAACAAAGCTGATCAGAAGGTCTATTGGAAGCATGAACTTTGAAACAGAGAGAGGCAGAGTGGCAGACTGGGATTTTGAAAGGTCTTTGTAGCCTGATATCATGAATAAAGGCATCAGGCACCAAGTTCATGTGTGAGATAAGCCCAGACCCTAACTTAAAGTACAGGTTAAGACCCAACATAAGACAACAGGGCCTATGCAGGGAGCAAGCTAAGTTGAGATCTCTGTGTAGACCCCAAGCAACTTGTGCTACTACAGACCCTGAGCAACTAACTGTATGAAGCTACCCTGATGCACTTCAGCACTATCTCAGGCATGTACTGTGCCTCTAGCGCTTTCACTCCCCACTCGTTGACAGAATGACCTTTTCTTTTTCTCAATATCTCATTTAAAATCTTAACTTTTCAGGTAGGTTCCCCCCGATCATCTAATTTAAAGTAGATTCTTTTATTCTCCTTCATAGGAAATTTCTTATATTTTATTATAATAATTTTGTAATATCATTTTTTAAAAAAATTCTTCTTAGCTCCATCAGGACAGGCACTACATATTTCTGTTCATTATAGCAGGCTCCATGACTACTATAGTGCCTGGCACATACACAGCTCTCAATAAGGACTATGTTTGTTAAATAAACACATATTAATGAGCAAAAATACTACATTAATAACTGGCTAGGGAATTGAGCAAACCAAACCGAAGTAGAATACATTGGACCAGAGAAGGACTGGGATTTCCAAGAGCCCACTGATTCTCAGAAAGGACAAAGGAGGTGACTTCAGAATCAAAGCAGAAATCTTAGCTGGTTAACAGGGAAGTATTAACACCTTTTTTTCCCCCTGCAAAAACTTGGGAAATAAAGCAGGAGCTAAGAGTGTCAAAGAGCTCGTATAGTAGACATGTAGCATAACCCAGACCAGAGGAGGGTTCCTTGGACTGAAACAAAGAAAGACAAGTAGGAGAAAGAGACTGGAACTCTTTGAATCATGCCAGTGCCTTGAGCTGGTGCCAATTTCTATCTGGATTAGGTTAACATCTGAGCAACAGCATCTAAAAAGGAAGGAAGGAAATGGTAAAGAAGCGAGTAAAAACAGCCTCAAAAGAGTCCACCATGCCCCATTCTCATTCACATGGAATCCATAGACCATTACCACTAGGATTTTAAACATTTGTTATAACACTTTACTTATTGCTTATGTTTATTTTCTGCTTTTTTTCTTTTGCCTTTACAACTTTAAGGACTATCTTCAAATATGTAAAAGGAGTTGCGGCTTGTTTTAGACAAAGAAGACTAATGAGGAGATTGGGAAATAATAGCCTCTCACTTAAAAGAAGGTCTTGGTAAGAGCTGTGCATAGGGAAACCACTCATAGAAGATGCGTGGTATTCATGTTAAGCAGGCCACATTAGTAGGCTATGCATGAATTTAAAAAGGTGATGCCCAGAAAGGAACACGTTAATGTTCCTTAATCTGGAGATTTAAATTTGTAAGAGATCATTCACTGCAAAAAATTTAATTCCTTAAAAATAATTCCAGCTGATTAAATGAAAGTTGGGAAACATAAGTATGCCAAAAAGAATATTCTGTGAAGTTACATTTTCATTTGATCATACATTTGATATTTTTCATTCTGAAGTTTGTGTCACTAAGAATTTAGTGTAAGAAAATAAAAAACAATTTCCTGATAGCTATATTAAACTCAGTAATCTTATTTCCCTTGCTTAACTGATTTATTTCCAAATTGTTTTCGATAGTTTAAGAGTCTTGTGTTTGATGACATGTTTTTAGAATTTGTGGAAGAAAAGTTATATTTTTCTCAACCCATTTTTGGCTTTTTTTATATATCTAAACTTCTTTTGAAATTCACGCAGGAAATGCTCTTATATCAAGCAATTTGCAGAAGGCCATCTCCTTCCGTAGCTTTTTGTCTCAGGACTTACCCATCCATTTGCTAATGAACAGCCCAGTAGTCTCTGTTCATACTCTGATGGCCCAACTTTCACCCTATTGTCTCCTTTTCTAGAAGATATGGAGGTTATATTTACTACACTGGTACTACTAAATTCTACTATTTTCCTGTCCTTTCTATTATAGTAGTGGAGTCTGCTCATTTGCTCCCCCTTTTCATAATTTATGATTTTAATTGATAAATAAAATTATAGGCATTTATTGTGTACAACATGATGTTTTGAAATCTATCTGTATCTATATCTATATAGGAACAGTTAAATCTGTCTAACTAACTAATGTACTATCTCACATGGTTATCAATTTTGTGGTGAGAACACTTAACATCCACTCTCTTTGCATTTTACAAGAATACAATATATCATCATTACTATAGTCACCATGTTGTACAATAGATCCCTTGAAGTTATTCTTTCTATCTAACAGGGTATATATCTAAAGGAAATAAATCAGTGTGTCAAAGATGTATCTGCACCCCCATGTTTATTGCAATACTGCTCACAATAACAAGGATAAGGAATCAACCTAAATGTCCAACAGTGGATAAATGAATAAAGAAAATATGGTATATATACACAATGGAATACTATTCAGCCATAAAAAGCAGGAAATCCTACCTTTTGTAAAAACATGGCTGAATCTGGAAGACATTATGTTAAGTGAAAGAAGCCAGGCACAGAGAGACAAACGCCGCAAGATCTCACCCATACGTCAAATCTAAAAATGTTGTGATCCCATAGAAGTAGAGAGTAGAATGGTGGTTACCAGAGGCTGGGGTGGTTAGTGGGGAGGGGAGAATTGGGAGTTGTTGGTCCCCAACAATTTTCATTCTTTTAACCCTCCTGGGAAGGTGCAGAAGTGGTCATAAAATATTATATGGGTTACCTGTACGTTCTGTCACTTGGGAAAGAGAGGGTCCCTACTACACTGATATCACTCTGAGAAAGACAGATGTCAGATGAGGCAAGTAATCCCCTTCAGCATTACGGTTCTCAGCAGTTCAGGATGTCTGGTGAATTGTTGTACTATCTTTTAGACTTGCTATTTAGAGCCAGCCGATGGCACATTTCTGAGTCATTAATAATAATTGCTCCCCGGGATATGCAGGCAATCCTCTCTGGCCTGATACACCACAACAGTAGCCTACTATTTTAAATTTTCAAATAAAGTTTTAAAATAATTTATTAATTCATCATTTCTGAATATTAAACATTGTAGACATCTTATTTCCAACAGAAACAAATGATATTTTCCCTGTCTTTTTATGTGAGTCACCTCTACTTGTGATTAACTTACACCTTTAGAAAATTAAAATTCAAAATACCAAACTAGTTTAGAAGGATTCAGAGAGAAGGAAATGACTCAAGGTGAGATTTTCAGAAGTTAAAGTTTTGACCAAATGGGCTCCACTTCATTTTTTTCATATAAATTTACTGGGTACAAGTGTGATTTTGTTACATGCATAGATTGGGTAGCGGTGAAGTCAGGGCTTTTAGGGTATTTATCATCAACTAATGTACATTGTGCCGATTACTGGTTGCTGAGCAATAGGCATCCTTTGGGCTGTCCCATAGTGGAGATGGAGGAGACGTAGAAACAGAGGCAAGGCAAATCCCTTTCATTTTATGAATAATAGGAGTTACAGTACGTTAACAGGGCACACAAGCATAATTTCAGCAAATTATACATTTTGAGAAAATATCTTTTTAATCTTCTACAATCCCTATAAATTGATAATATGAAAACAAATTGAATCTTAGAATATTGGCGTTAAAAGGGACTCAATAATCATTCTGTCCAACTTCCACATTTTTAAAATAAAAGGAGTGGATATTCAGGTTGCAAGACTAGCTTCAAATTGGAGGAGCATGGAAGTACTGTGAGCTTCCACATAAATGCCAGAAATGAAAGGTACTAATGGCAAGAGCCACTCCAATGCATGGGATAGGAGTACAGGTTTTTAGAGAAAGAATTTGTCAATGTTTAGTGCCACAGATTCATCTAATACTTTCTTATTCATCACAAGGAATAATCTGAGATTGCTGCCCAAGTGAAAAGAGAGTGTTTGTGGTTCAGAGTCAGTTCTCTGAGTAAAACAAGGTTTAATAGGCAAGGCTATGTATGTAGCCTCTACATATGCAATTGCCTGATAGATTCATCAGAACAATCTCCATATCTTTGGATTTTATTGTTAGTACTGTGTTGATAAAGTACCTTTGGTGCATTGAGTATTAAAATTAAAATTAAACAACTAAGTACTAGCACAATCTGTACCATTTTGTGTTATTATTAGATCATTAAATATGAAATGTCCAATTTTGTATCAAAAGATTAGTTTAACAAACTATAGAAACTATCCCTGACTCATTCTTCTAAGTGAAATATCACAAGACTAGAAAAACAAGCACCACATGTACTCACCATTAAATTGGTACTAATTGATTAACACTTATGTGCACATATAGAAGTAACATTCATTGGGTGTCTGGCAGGTGTGCAGGAAGAAGGGGATGGGTAAATGCACACCTAATTGGTGCGGTGTGCACTGTCTGGGGGATGGGCACACTTATAGCTCTGACTTAGGTCGTGCAAAGGCAATATATGTAACCCAAGTGTTTGTAACCCCATAATATTCTAAAATAAAAAAAGCGGTAAGTATGTGAAAATTAGTTTTCACATTAGTTATTAGTTTATTATATCTCAAACAAGAAGTAGTACAATTAATCAAAGTATGTGCCTAAACTATCAACACAGTTTTGTCATCTTAACAGTTGCTTGTTTATGACAGCAGCAAAGAAGCCCAGAAAACAAGTGGCAATGAAATTGCAAAAGGTGTTTTTCACAGTTTGTTGAGAATTGAATATTTTTCCCTGTAAGAAGTGGTTCAGGACCTGGAAGAAGTGGTAGTCAGTTGGTAAATATGGTGGATGACAGAGAGTTTCCCAGTCCAGCTTCTGTAGTTTGAGCAGCATTGTTTCTTGTGACATGTGGTCTTGTAAGAGGATTGACCTGTCTCTATTGACCAATCTTGGCTGCTTAATCACAAGCATCCTCATCATTTCATCCAATTGGTTGCAGTAGACATCTACTGTGATGGATTGACCAGGTTTCATGAAGCTGTTGTGGATAATACCGGTGCTGGACCACCACACAGACACCATTAGCTTTTTTTGATGAATATTCAGTTTTGGACTGTGTTTTGGCACTTCATCTTTATCCAACTGTGTGCCAAATGCTTGTAGTTGTCAAAAAGAATCCATTTTTCATCACGTGTAACAATACAGTGTAAAAATGGTCGGCCTTTATGTCGTGCCAGCAAAGAAAGGCAAGCTTTGAGATTATTTCTCTTCTGATGTTTGTTTAATTCATGCGGAACCCATCTATCCAGCTTATTTACCTTGTCAATTTGTTTCCAGTGGTCCAATATTGTTGGAATATAATGTCAAGCCTTGCTGCTAATTCACACATAGGTTGAGATGGATTCGCTTCCACTACTGCTTTTAGTGGAAACCTTGGTTTCAGGTTACCCACATGGCTTATTTTCAAGATTAAAATCACCAGAATGGAACTTCTCAAACCATCCACATACTGTGCGTTCATTAGCGACATCCTTCCCAAACACTTTGTTGATATTTCAAGCTGTCTATACTGCACTGGTTCCATGAGGGGACTCATATTAAAAAATAACATGGATTATTGACTTATCCATGGTTTCACAAAAATTGCTCTAAAAAAAAAAATTTGAAAGAGAATCACAAGCCAAAACATGCTTTGAAAGAATGAGGATGTACCTTAACAATAAAAAAAAACCAAGAAGACTCAAAGTGAAATATCAGAGATATCAACCGTCAAACTTAGTACTTAAAGAAATTGGACATTCCATACTTAATAACCTAATATTAATAATTTTTTGCTGTCCAAAGATATTTTCCTGACATCGTATATAGTATATATTTTTTTAATCCTATCTGTTATTTCAAAGTTTCGCACAGAATACTTACTGGCTGATGTCTTTAAATTCTCAGTTCAGATGAGGTAGAGTATACAATACATGAGAACCTGATAATTCAAAATGATTGGTTTGATCAATATACACAAAACATCTCCTCTCATGCCCCAGATGCTTTCTGTATTCTAGGAAACAGAAAAGAATATAAGTAATATAAACTGTAATCTTGAGGTTAGAAATTGCGTTCTAAAAGAGACAAATCCTTTTGGACCCCGAAGTGACAGTTTGCACAAAATTTCATTTGTTGAAAATATAGTTCACTCAAGGCTGGCACTAAATAAGAGAAACAATGCATCTAGCACGGAAAAAGATGCTTTACTCTGACTATCGTCCAATATTTTTTTTATATCAACTGCAAGAAAGATTTCCTGCATAAAGACAGCCCATAGGATCACTGGACATGAAAAAAGAACACAACGGAGATTATCCAGTTGAAATGTATGAGTTGGTTTAAGTGGTTTAATGGAAGAAATTATGAGGTAATGTGTGAATTTCAATGACCAGCTTACTTATATTTTCTTTCTTTTCTTTTTTCTTTCTTTTTCTTCCTTCCTTCCTTCCTTCCTTCCTTCCTTCCTTTCTTTCTTTCTTTCTTTCTTTCTTTCTTTCTTTCTTTCTTTCTTTCTTTCTTTCTTTCTTTCTTTCTTTCTTCCTTGAAGTCTCTCTCTTTCCCTTTCTCTCTTTCTTTCTCTTTTTATTTTCTTCCTTATTTCTTCAAATTGAATCCTCCAACTTTAATTACTTGTCTTTCCTAGGGCCCTGGGTCTGCAAGGCTGTACTGAGACTGGGATAATGTATCCCTTCTTCACCCTCAGTTACAAAATTTTGTTGTTTTTCCCCCTAAGTGTGAGAGGCACATCAGAGAAGATTATTCTATTTGAATATGAGAATTTCAAACGGATTTTATTTTATTTCTAAATTAGGTTTATAGAGGTATGCTTTTATACAACAAATATGATCACCTTTTTAAGGGTACAGTCTGATGAATTTTGACAAATGTATATAGCTGTATAACCTTTACCATAATCAAGATATAGAACATTTTCATCACCCTAATAAGTTCTCTTGTGTATATTTACAATCAATTTCCTTTCACTCTCCACAGCTTCTGGCAACCACTCATATGTTTTCTGTTTCTATGGCTATGTCTTTTGTAAAATGTCATGGACTTCATCCACACAAAAACCTTTTGCTCCCAAAAGACACCATTAACAACATGAAAAGATAAGCCATAAACTAGGAGAAGCTGTTTGCAAAATGCATATTTCATACAGGAATTATATTCAAAATATGTAAAGAACTCTTATGATTTATTTAAAGAAACACAACTCAATTAAAAATTGAAAAAAAATTTAATAGCCACTTCAGAAAATAAGATATATGAGTGGCCAATAAACACATTGAAAGGTGGTTAGTATCATTAGTTATCAGGGAAATTTGAATTTTAAAAAATGAGATACATGGCACACTTGCTAGAATGTCCTAAAAAAAGACTAATAATAAAAAGTGTTGATGAGGATGTGGAGCAACTTGAACTCCCACACATTGCTGGTGGGAATATAAACAGCAATATAAATCAGTCACTTGATTTGTTCATTTTATGTGTTTCCAATCTCAATGAAAAATTAAGCACATGACCACACCCACATATAGAGGTAAAAAATCCTTTAAAAACATGTTTGACTTCAGGCATGAGAACTTTCTTAGGATAAGAAACCCTTTGAAAATTGAAAGACTAATAATCTGGGCTATTTCTCTAACATTCTCTATGGTAAATATAAGACAATTCCAGTGTTCCAAAACAAATTTCACTGAATCTGTGAAAAATGTCTTTGCATCTATAAGTAGAAGACTTCATATTTGGGACATGACTATGGGAATTTTACAGAAACCAAGCAATTTTGTTTCCACTTTACTTCCCAGTTCTCTTTGGGATGTAGATTATTAATAGGATAGTTCAACAGTGTTGCACAAAGTGATATCTGTTTCTTTTGCTTTCAGAATCATCTTAACATGGAAAATCAAGGAAGCCACCCCCATGCCATACACCATTTCAGCCTCGCTTTCCTTCCTGCCTAAAGATCTATAGAAATACTGACTCCTTTCTGTTTCTACCTCCATTAGCACAATGGCCTGCTTTCTAGTAGTAAGGAAGGTGAAGAAA
This sequence comes from Indri indri, assembly GCA_004363605.1. NCBI lineage: Eukaryota > Metazoa > Chordata > Mammalia > Primates > Indriidae > Indri > Indri indri. The sequence goes on along the minus strand of RJWJ010006572.1, from coordinate 15,223 downwards.
GATTGGCTTTAGAAACACAGAAGGCAAGACAAAGATGGGAAATTTGGGAGATAGCTCACAGTTTGCACTTGGAGTGATTTTCCAATCCTTGCCATAGATTCCATTTTTTCTATTTTTACTTTCTTCTTGGAATATTTTCTATTTTCTTCAATGAAATACCAATGATGTTTTTATATCTATAGCTCTTAAAAGTATTTATGATAAATTAAAATTGTTTTTGTACTTTTAATTTGTTTTAGTTATAAATAGGGAGCATATAATAAAAACACGAAAGTTAAAAAATTTATATGGGTGAAAATATTACTTTCTGTTTATATTTAGGAAACACAGGAGTTTTTTAGGGTATTGGGACTAATTTCTATGGTAATGCAGTGGTGGTTACATGCCACCACAACATGCATTTGTTAAGACCTTAGAGCTTTATAGCACATAAGAGTGTACTTTAATATATGCAAACTAAAGAAAAAAATTCCTCAGGGATCTCAAGAAGGAATGTAGACTGTGGCAGAGGATTCTTATGGTATTACATATGTATTGCATAGCCTCACTGAAGGACAGGAAAAAGACTCTGACCTAACTTTGGAAAATTGTGATTTGACTGGAAATTGTTAAGACTAAATATAAAAGGAAATGTGTACGAACACTGCACGATAGTTATAAAATCTTGATCTCAAGGGGTATAGGTTAACAATTCTGAAACTGTTGTTTGTGTATACTGAGATTGGACAAACTAGGAACACGATGATGACGGCAGGAGCAGATTTCTCACTGTTGGAGTGGAAAGGTTACAGATATTAAGGGAGAAAGACCAGAATGAACCACGTGGTACAGGAATGAAGTTGGAGACTTCAGTATGAACTCATGTTTAGCTTAATATAGATACAAATTGATAGATAAAGAAGTAATTATAGATATGCATGTGTACATGGCTTAGCATACATCTATGTATTTCTTAGGTCTGCCTGCTGAGAGAGCCTGGAAGCAATGATGTGCCATTGGTATTGAGCTCACTCACTCCTATCTTCTTGGTTTCTAACACCATCCTTCAATAAAAGAAGCCAGGGCTCCATGGAGAAAGGACTGAGTCCAGAGCTGCATCAGGGAATGTACAAGATGAGTCTGAAGCATCTCACACTGTGTAAAAGTAAAGAAGTGCTCAAAACAAAATGATGAGGATATGCCAAAGGGACACAGGACGCAGCTGATGAAGCTTACAATGGCAAAATATGAAAAGCAAAAATAAAAATAATATTGTATTGGATTATAATTTAAATTATAAGATAAATATGCATGAATCCATACTGATATAAATAAATGATTGAAGAATAAATAAATAGAAGTAAAGAGACAAATCTTCTTAAAAGAAGAACCCCAAATTGTTTGTGTAGCTACACATCCCCTCCAAGAAGGTAGAGTTTAACTGCCCATCCCTTGAGTGTAGGCTGTGATTAGTGACTTGCTTCCAAAGAGTAGAGTATGGAAAGGGAGAATGGTAACTTTACACTGTAGAAACCTGACAAAAACTACCCCAGCCTGGTGATCAAGGTTAACATTATCAGTGACAACTCAGGTTGATAGTATGCACCTTTACTGTGGTGTGATAAGAATGGCATTTTGCTTTTGCAGTCTTCCTTTCAAAAACCCAAAACTATTGTCAAGAAAAATATCAGACAAATCTCAAACTGAGGAACATTCTACAAAATATGTGACTAAAATCCCTCAAAAACTGTCAAAGTCATCAAAAACAAGGAAAGTCCAAGAAACTGTCACAGACTAGAGTAGGCTAAGGAGACATGAGGACCAAGCACTATGTTGATATCCTAGATGGGATCTTAGAACAAAATAAAAGGACATTAGGGAAAACCTAATGAAATCTTAATAAAACATCCAGATTAGTTAATGTGATATGTCAATATTGGTTATTAGATATGCCAAATTTACTATAGTAATGTGAAATATTGACACCAAGGGAAATTCAGTCAGAGTATACAGGAATACTCTGTACTATCTCTACAACTTTTATATGTTAATAAATATAAAACTATTCTAAAATAAAAAGGTTTATATGAAAGTTAAGTTAGTGAAGGTTTTACTCTCTGTTTACAATTGTTCCTAGAAATTAGGGAAAATATGAAGTGGTGTCAATGAATTGAGGAAATAAAAATGATAATCCTTGTATTGGAAAAAAAAATACGGAAAGCAGTGAGCAAGAGCAACTTTTATAATATCTTACCTTTAATTTTGTTGCACTTCCACATCAGATAAGGGTTTAATGCTAGATAGGTTAAATGATGTTACCTATAATTTATCTATAATGTAAATTATAACAGATAAAAAGAAAATAATTTTAAAGGAGTTACTGTTTCCTTCCACACCATTTCAGGTCCTAAGAACCTAAGCAACCTAACTTGGTTCATTGGTTTTGCTTCTTTAATTCAGTGTAAATACAAGGTATTTATGTCTCACTCAAAAAGTAGAGAAAATCATTGAATTCCTGCCTTTAGGTAGGCTTTCAATTTTCATGAAATGAGATGAACTTTTCCAGGGACATGAGAATATAATGAGTTTATTCCTTTTTTTTTTTTTTTAAAGGTACCTAACTTTTCTTAGAGAAGAGAATTGGATCTTCATTGATAGCAGAAAATAACTTTTACGAGTTTCAGACTCCCTGGGAATTTTCCAAGTAATATTGAGTATTGAGAGAGGGAAGGAAGAATAAAATAATACACCACTGCCCTAGAAAATCCCCACTGTTTTTGTTTCCCTGAGGTAACATGGAAATTCTTGTCAGCCTTGTGCCACAAAACGTTGTTTACTACAAACACCCTGGAAGTGAATTTTTAATATATCATCTGGGACTTTCAAGATCTCAAGTAAAATTAAAGTCAACTTTCAGCAAAATGTGACTCTTTTTGGGAGCAGTGATTCATAATACTCACTCCTTGGGGATCACAGGAACGGATGTTCTCAATGACCCACATGGTGGTGATGTCAGCTTCAAAAGGACCTGGAGAACTGAGGCAGTTTTCCAGATAGTGCCAGTCACAAGGCAGTTTGGGCCTCAATTATCCTGATGCTGCATGGGGAACTCCAACCTTCCAAATGCTCCTCTTGGCAAGTAAAATACTCAGTTTTAGGAATTTTCATAGAGGAATAGATGGGGACATAAGCAAATGGATGATCATAGATAATATAGCAATTCATTTAAGCTAGGCAGCTGCATTAGAACTTCATTAGGAGGAAAGGGGAAAAAATGACAAAATAGCAAATGGTGGAGAATTCACAGAATCTCAGGTTGGAAAGTCCCATATAAGCAGGGTATGATAGGTCCCATTTCCTGGAATATCCCTGGTATATCCTATTTGTCTCAGTGTCATTATTAACTGTCCCTCAGCCCACTTAACTCTCAAATGCTTTATGGCTTGAACTAAATGGCTATTCCATTTAAAGTTCTGGTTTTTTTTTAGTACTTTAATGCTAATGATATCATGGTAAAACAACATTTTCGATATGAAGTTAAGTTTCCAGAACAAGTAGATGAATTTCTTAGTATTCTTGTGGAGGTGGGGTCCCTTAGAAGTAGCTTTCTGAATTGCAGATTAAGTTTCTCTTTCTAACACCTAATAGTTCCCCCAGACTTTTTCACACTGAAAATTTAGCCTTTCCTCAGCCACTTCTTCATTTTAAAGCAATCATCACAATGATGCCATCAACAAACTAGTAACATTGTTTGAACGGGAGGTTAAGAGTTGTCATGTGCGTTAACTGTTTTATGCATGCATTTTGTTAGTAGTACTGTACCCAAAGAAATGTTATTTGCAGATTGATTGTTCACATCCCTTGTGATCTCAAGTGATCTCTGTGGAACCAATTGCATTATCTGCCGCAAATCATCATGTCTGCAGGGTGTTCATTCTCGGGGTCAAAAATTACAGAAATCTTATCTATTTGTGGGGAAAGTGAAAATAGGGGTGTGCTGATGAGTTTCAAACCTGAACACATTGATTCATTTCCAGGGAAGGGAAAGGTAAGAAGATGACATGTTTCCCACCAGTGGACTGAAACTTGGACTGCCAACAGTATGCTCTGTTTTACATTTAGATTAAATACTCTTTTTCCCAGCAGCTACCTGGTGATTACCACAGAGAAGATTTTGATCAGCATGGTGAGAGGGTGATTGCGTTTCCTCCTCATCCACTCAGTCTTCCCTTTGGCTTTGAGATATGCAGGGGACTGAAAGGCAAGTGTTGATAGCTTCCCTGATTCAGCCCTCTGGGCACCACTTTGCCTAGGATGAAATTGGGCTTTAGGAGTGAGAGGCCTCTCATTTGCAATTTCAGGAAAGGTCATCTTCTTAAGGGCAAGGCCACATACAAGGGCATTTACCAAAGTAGCTCTGCAACAAGCAAAAACAGTGCTCTGGACTCGCATTCATCATTTTTCACTTTAGCTCAAAATTCAAATGCCTTTGCGGTTTTATTTTTAATTCCCCCCCCCCCCAATACACAGCTTCTAAAATTTTCTTTTTTTGCTGAGTGTTGCATGGGTCATTTCTCCTCTTCAATTTTTTAATTTATTGTTGATTGTTCATTTTATTTGTTTATTATTTATTTATTTACTGAGCAGATAAAACAGATAATTGGAATTTCCTGCTGGGGTCCCAGACTGCTTATGTGGTCACCCAGCAACTCAGATATAACACATTCTCAGTTACATAGAGTAGTGTTGCTTATGCACTAGATTACATTATGCAGTTTGTTCCAGAAAACATGAGAAGGAAAAAAATCAATACCAAGAGCAGAAGCATTCCATTATTCCTTCCCCAAGACTCCTAGGAACATCTGGTCTCATTAATCTCCAGTGCCTTGCTATATATGATAGACACATCCTGAGTTTCCATTCATCTCAAGCATGGTCCATTGAAAACTGCTATTGCATAGCAATGTGGGCAGATGCTTTTAGAGCAAGTGTTTTTCAAAGTGTTCAAAAGAAGCAGCATTATCCAGCAGGTTGGAAATGGAATGCAACATGTTTTACCTTATGGCCATTGGTGTGAATATGGCCCAGGTCAGAAACAACTGAAGGATCAGTCCAACAAAGTGGGTGGTCTTAGTTTAATTTCTTACAGATTACTGATGTGGAATAAATGTTGACAACCACAGAATGAATTATGTTTGAGCTTTCATAATGTGGTTTCTGAGAGTCTGTGGCCCAGGACCAGCATATGGTGCAAACACATTAGGAAATTCTCTACAAAGAACGTTAGCAATTAAACTACTTGAAAATTCAAAATGGGGCTCACCTTATATATAAAAAAAAGGCTGGGATTCTGTTTAGGCTGAATTTGATAGAATTATTGACTTTGCTTAGAATTTTATAGAATTATAGTGAAAATACGATGAGTCAGAATCAGACAGACATAGGTTCGAATTACACCGAAGGCAAGCAATTTAATGAACTCTAACCTTGGGAAGAGTAACTTAATCTCACTATACCTCAGTGTCATCATATAAAACTGGTATATGGTTGTCCACCTTTGAGGACTGTGATGATTAAGTTAGAGAACAGGTAGCATTCCTGAAACATAGCAGGTATATTTTTTCACTCTCTTTCCTTAACAAAAATTGGTAGGTGAGGTTTTAGTACATATTCTGATTCTATTCTATTAAAAGGCCATGGATTAAATTGCTCATTCTTTTGGGGATCCTTGGAGGAGTGGAAAGGAGGAATTACAATGGTGTCAGGAATTATTCCAGTGGTGAAATTGGGTGGTGCTAATGCAGCACTGTTACATAAAATGTGATCAGTAAGTATTGATTGATTGGCTGATATTTTGATGTTTTAGTGTTATTTATCCTCGTATCCCAAAAAAGTATGTGGATATACTTCTGGTAATAACACTTATCTGGTTCTTCTCTCCTTCCTGTGCACATGGAAGCACACACTTCCTAGTCCTCCTGCAGAGCCATGTGACTGATTCTGGTCAATAAGCTGTGAGTAGAAGTGATGTGTTCCTTCCAGAGGGAGGCAGTGAAAAGCCCCTGTGGAGGCCATGGTGGAAATGGCGAAGACACAAGATGGAGCAACGTGGACCACTAAGTCACTGTCTGGAAGGCAGCTGCCCATGAGATTTACCTGATTCTTATCAGGTATGTCCTGTAAACAAGAAATAAACCCATGTTGTGTTAAGTGATTGGCTTTTTCAGTTTAATTTGCTGTCACACAATAACTTAGCTCCTTTTGACTAGTGTATTGAAGGCTGTGATGCATCACTTAGATTCTCACTTCAGAAAGTTTGCTCACTTCTTGACTAACTGGCTGTTGGCTATGCACAGCTAAATACCTCTTGGGAAATTGTACCAGCTAAAGGGAATTTCCTGGCTCAAGGTACCGCTATCTCTACAAGGCACTCTGCATTCAGTGATGGATAGATGAGATGGCATAAAGGCCCAACCCCCTTGCCTCAAAAGGGGACAACTTTGAAGAAAAAGCATCAAGACTTCTTGGGGCAACTGCATCTAAAGTCAACATTTCCCCCTGCCTAATTCTGCTTCTCTCATTTCCTTGCAGATGTTGTTCCCGAGGACACTCCCCATCAAACTTTTTGCATGTGTATATTTGCCTCAGAGTCTGTTTCCCAGGGAACCAGTACAAGACACTAATACAAAATTGTTTCAAATCCCAATAATTCAAAATTTACAGAGAAAAAGTAAAGGAGGTACAGTTTGAGTCCTGGGAAAGTCTTTTATTCATCTACTTTAAAAAACATAGAGACTAGGATTCAGGACTCCTATGTTCTGCTAGGCGAATAACTTACTGTGACTCAGTTTCTTTATCAGACAAATAAGGATAGTAACATATGTGTCAACAGGAGGAAAGAGCTATTATGTACATCAAATGTGAAAGTGCACCAAATATTATAATGCTTTCTAAATAAGCTGTAAGCCCACTGGGTAAAAGTAATAATGATGATTTAATATCATCATCATCACCACCACTACTACCATCATTTTCATTAATAAAAATGTTCTGGATTAATGTAGCATACTGAAAGAATACTTCTAACATTCTTTCTGGATTTCATCTCACTTTTGCCTATAACTAGACTGCCTTAAATGTAATTGTTGACTTATTCTTCTCAGGCTTCCCGGCAGATTGGAGCTCTCTGAAGACAGGAGACATTTTAGTACTTTTAGTATTCACTACAGTGTCTAGAAAAATGCCTCATATCAAGTAGGGGCCCAATGCATATCTATTAAATATTCCCTTTGAGAATTGAACACCAGGGGACATATGTAGGAACTTACTTCAGAAAAGCTTTTGATTCATGTTTGTGAAGAAAAGTGAGACCGAAGGGACATTAAGGAGACTCGTGGGCCAGCATCAGTCCCATCTCCCATTTTCACTGCAACTTGGAGATGACAGATTCAATACCCCCAAGGAGATTATCAACATTGAGTTTTAGTGAAACATGCTTGGAAATGGTAGAAAAAAACAAATCAATTTTTTTTTTTTTTTTTTTTTTTTGAGGCAGAGTCTCACTCTCCTGCCTGGGGCGAGTGCCATGGCGTCAGCCTAGCTCACAGCAACCTCAAACTCCTGGGCTCGAGCAATCCTACTGTCTCAGCCTCCCGAGTAGCTGGGACTACAGGCATGCGCCACCATGCCCGGCTAATTTTTTTTTTTCTATATATATTTTTTTTAGCTGTCCAATTAATTTCTTTTCTATTTTTGGTAGAGACGGGGTCTCGCTCTTGCTCAGGCTGGTCTCGAACTCCTGAGCTCAGGACGATCCGCCCGCCTCGGCCTCCCAGAGTGCTAGGATTACAGGCGTGAGCCACCGTGCCCGGCCTAAAACAAATCAATTTTAACCCAAAAAGACACAAAGATAATTTTGGCTTCAGGAGTGAAGAATCAAAAAATTAAAAAAAAGAGAGAGATAAAAACAAACAAAACTTCAGGCTTAAGGAAGCCCTAAGAAAAAGTTATGAATGATGATGCAACTAGAAATTAATTTCATATAGAGTGTGGTACCACTTCACTAATCATACCACATGCAGGTATTTTTTTTTTCAGAGAGAAGTTTCTGGCTACAGAATCTTTTGCAGTAGTTAATACCCAGCTGTTTTGTATGGAAAATAGAATTATACCCCTGTGTTTGATATTGTGTTTTTGTCGTAGTCTGGCTACATCTGCCAGAGGAGGTTGAAAGAGGTCACTGGGATCCCAAGTGTGACATTAATAACCAGTGCAGTGTCAAACATGCAAAAGCAGGAAAAAGGAGATGGTATATCTCCTCCAACGGAGAAGAGTCCTGCATCTCCATGCTGCCAAGGTTGTATTCCAGGGAAGTACGAACAAAACATTTTTTGGTAGCTCTTTTTCCCAATCAGAACAGGCTCTGTTGAAGGGAAAAATGAGAATTGTGTTACTGTCTTTTAGTCAATTAAAGACTCATATATTTATTTGCAAGAAAGAGAAATAAGTGGTCATTATTTTATAACACATTTCAACAAAATTGCTTCATAATGACTGCTACTATTCCAGGGATTATCTCAGGAGATTCATTGTGATAAATCTTCACACAGAGACAGGAAATAGAGTGTCATTATAGGATATTGGAGAGCTTAACTCAAGCAGTTGGGATAAAAGGAGCATATTTGCCCTCCTAAAATTCCTTCCAACCCAACCCTTCTGAATACTTTGTAACCACCCAATTACAGTTGAAACCACTTTGCAAATGATTTTATTTTATTTTACATATATCATTTAGATGGGTTGGCATAAATCATGCAATTGAAAAAATGACTATTTTCATTATGAGTTCTCCTCAGAGTTAATCTGCATTCTAGAACAAGCATAGTGACATGATTTTTTGCACATTATGATCTAGAACATATACAAAGACTCAATAAAGTGTATTTTGTTAATAATTCCTAGGTGTAGTTATGGAATGCTGAAAAGTGGATGGTAGAATTCCAATCTGTGGAGAAATAATTAGAAACAAAATAGTTAATTTTAGCCAAGTGTTAAAGCCTGCCTAAGTGGCAGTGTTTAAAAGTACATTTAGAGGAAAAATCTCTAGTCATGCTGCTTCATCACAAATCCTGCTGGTAGCCATTGTCTTCTCTATTTCTCCCTGTTGAATATGTAATACTCATGGAATTACACGGGTCTGCTTTCCACATCTTTATAAATTAAAACATGTAACATCTTGACATGTATTCTGGATGATTGTCAGTTTGACGAGATCCCTGGGCCTAGGCAGGTGATTGACAATTCAGTGTCAATCACACTAAGTTTTAGGTTCCCATGTATTCTCAGTTAATTTTGGTGTCATCCGTGAATTCTCTCTAGCACTCGTCTTTCACACTGGATCTGTCATCAGTGTCTTCAGACTATGTCTGGAATAATCCAGCCACTTCTCAGCACTCCACTGACATCCCCAGCCCAATTACCATCGTCCTGACCATGAGTTGTCACTGTATCTGCTAACTTTCTTCTTCCGTCTCAGCCTCTTTTAGTCTGTTCTCCACAGAGCAGCCAGAGTGATGCTGTGAAAACATAAACTAGATTATGCCATTCCTCCATTCGAAAGTCCTCAATGGCTTCCCACCTCACTCGGAGGAAAAGCAAATGTTCATACTGTGACCTGCAAAGGCTTCCATGATTGGCCACATGTCCTATGTTGCTCCTTTACTCTGTGTGTCCAGACACCCTGGCCTCCTTGTTCATCCCCAAATACACCAGACAGGCCTGCCTCAGGGGCCTCACACTTGTGTTCACTGTGCCTCAAATGCTCTTCTTCCAGAAATCCACAGGGCTAACTTCTTCCTTTAATCAAGTTTTTACTCAAAAGTTACTTTTTTGGTGAGCCCTTTGCTGGACAGCCTAACTAAAATTTTAGCACACCCCTGCCCCACCCTACTATCTACTTTATGTTTTTCTCCCTAACACTTATTACTGTATAACACATGCTCAACTAAAAACGTTTATCTTGTTTATTTTTGCTTGTTTTGTTCACAGATGAATCTCCTGTGCTGAGTTCCTGAGGCATGGTAGATACTCCACATTTATTTGTGAAATAAATGAACCTACTCTGAGTACAATGCATGGTGGCATAGCTTCTTATACCAAGATGAACTCCAATTTTACATGATGTCTTATTCTCACTCTTAGTGATAGTCACGTATCCATGAACTTTGGGAAGCTATTGAATAAGGAAATTTGGGGGAGAAGAAGTTGCATCTTTCAACAGCAGAGAAAATGTAGGTTGATGACATTCTTGTAGATAGTCAAAACTTTATGGAAGGCTAATTGAGGGCTTTTTGGGAGAGTTCACATTACATTTGAGTTAAACAGAAACACATTACTCTTGATCCTTTTTTATAGTATTGAATATTGAGTAAGCTAATTAAGAATTATTAGCAAAGTAAAGGAATTTGAGGCATTTCTTAAATAAATAACATAAATTATCATTTTTCTTCTGATCGCGGGGTTTACCTGTAAACCATTCCTCCTTGAAATAGCTGAAAACCAAGAAATAAGCAATTTCAAGGTTCCGTTTCAGGAATTGTTAACTTCAAATAAAGTGAGCTAAGTGCATGGCAGTAAGAAAGAATGGATCCGGTGACAATTACAGTTATAATTAGAGCATCTTGTGTTCATAAAATATCACAAATTTGACTCTCTAATACCACATTTTCATGAGCCTTCACTCGCTTCTCTGGCATCTTTTCATATGGTCATCCAACATATAGTTAAACATACTTAATGATGGGAAATTTACAATATTTTGAGTTAGTGTATTTAATCTTTGGACAATTTTCTTAGAAAGCTCACTTACATTGACTGAATCTGTTTCCTTGAAGTTTCCTTAGAAGATATTCAGTAACACATTGTTGACTGAGTATATGTATGATTGGATTGGGTAAAATTGATTTGTAAAGCAGGTGACATAAGAATCAGGTAGCCTAACAAAAAGCCTTGACAGCTCACAGCCTGGCAGTGATTAAGGAGGCTAAAATCTATCCGTGCCCCTCCTCCCCTCAAAATAGATATAAGAATTTAGAAAGCAAAATACCTTGGGATATTTCCCATAGAGGTAAATAGCCCTTCCCCTTCTACTTTGAGGGGAATCAGATATAGCTTAGTATAATAACTGGTATTTATAATAACAACAGTGTGTTACCAAGAAAAAGTTATATTATTTAAAGCGTATTTTAAGTAGGAAAGGTAATTTGTAACACAGTTCATAAATATTTTTACTTCCCCAAGCACTTAAACTTATAAGAATATGTTGTTCAGTTTGGCAATTTTTAAATTATCTAAAAAAGTATTTACATGGTAATAATTGTTCTCCAATGGTAGCAAATACATAAGACCTTATTATAGCTGTGCAAGTAAGTCAGACTACTAAAGGTTATACGAATACTATATTCAAATCAAATCTTTCTGAGATTGAGACAGAAATAAAGATGTGATAACAATAATGGTTTAAATGTTATAAAGAGAGGGAATTATTAGAAGCATGAATTGAATTTGAAGTATAAAGATATTCAATTGAACAAATCACTTCTATGAAATCTTCAAGTCCAACACCCATGGTCAATTAAATGCAACTGGACTAAACTTTCGAAATTCTGCCTGTGTATTTATGAGGCATATAATCTATGCTTTCTTATCATTCTAGCTTTTATAAATATTCATGTCTATATATTTACCCCTATACAGTGTTATATATATATATGTGTGTGTGTGTGTGTGTGTGTGTGTGTGTGTGTATGTAGAGAGGGAGACATATACACTGATCACATATTGCAAGAAGCCTAAATTGTACTTGTCATTTTAGAATTCTAGTTTCTTCTAAAATGAGAGTATTTTACAGGGGGCTGCAGGTTAGGAAGTTGAGTTTCGTGTCCCACATCTGTTGTTGTACAATGGGCAGGCATTTCCTTTCTTTATATGCTGGACAATGCTTCTGATTAAATGGCTCCTAAGGTCCTAGCTAGCTTCGATAGTTTATAGATTGAGTATATGTGTAAGATGTGAATGTCAGCCAAAGGATAATGGGGGTGCAATGCTGTCACAATATGTGTTGAATATCTTCCATTTGTTACTCCAACTCCATCCTTCATACTGCTGGGCTGCATCAACAGGCTTCCTTGACCTTGGTGCATAAGAAGGCGAAAGTGAGGGATGAACAGTAAGATTGGAGTATATATTCTCCTGCTTCTTCCCTGCAAGTCATTGCCGTGTTCTAGCTCTGTTACCAAAGCTGCAGCTCCTGTCAGCCAGTCCTCTCCAGATCACAGTGACTACACTGCTCTTAGTAGTTGTACCTTCATGCCTACCTTGTCCTGTGTTACTAGCCCTTTAGTACTACACTCCTCTTTGTGAGTCCCTTATTCTCTGACCACATATTTGCGATTTTTTTTTTTAATTTAAGTCTGTGCAAATTATTCCAGGCTGAAGGTTGTATCACTTTCCTGCTGGGATCCTAACTGACTGGGAATACAAACCCCTGGGTTGCTGCAGCTGGGAGGATGAATATAGTGTTGCACACAATGGATATTGGAGTTACTGCCTCTGTCTCAGTCATCAGCCAGGAACTTCCTCTCTCTGACAGAGACACGGGAAACCACTTTGCTCTCATTGCTATGGGATGGGAAGATGGGAAACAGTGACACACAAGACAGAACACTGAAAGCAGAGTTCATGCAGAGAGAAAGGAAAGCCAGTCTCAGGGAGGAAATATTAATAGTATTCTGTGGTGAGCACATGTGAGAGCTAATCACCTCAGAATGATTGCTCATCTGCAGGGTGAACTCTGTGTAGTCACAGATGAAAAGGCTGAGAATTTTTCACAAAAGTTGTAAGTCCCTTGCTACAAAGAATAAATAGTCCATGCTAGACAAGCCTGTGTTCTAAGTGGCAAGCTGCAAAGTTTCTCAGCTTATACCAAGCACTGTGTGAATCACCAAAACAAACAGCTTTGCTTCTCCTTATGAACTGAGAGGTGAGAAGGATGGGTAAAGAATGCAGTATAACGAAGTCTTCCACTTATATCTGTTGTTCCTTCAGGCTGGCATACTTTTCCATCATGTCACCGTGTGACTCACCCCTCACCTCTTTCCTGGTTTTCTCAAAAAGCACCTGCTCAGTGAGGCCTTGATGAGTCCTTATAAAATTTCAATCCTTCCACTTTCCATTTTATTCTTTTTCTTATAATTTATTGGTATCTTAATAATTGTCATTTTCCACCTTCAATATAAACTCCATGAGGGAGAGATTTTTTTGGTCTCTTTTGTTTAGCACTTTAACTCCAGAACTTAAAAGAATGCCTAGCACATAGCAGGAGTTTATTAACTTTATTTTTAGTAAATGGAAGGAAGGTAGAAAGGAGGAATGGCATTCAGGAGAGATACTCAAGAGGGAAGAGTCACTTTTACATTTGAAGAGAGGTCAGGGAAAACTTCGTGAAGATCTTACCTTTGATCTGAGTCTTGAAAGATGAGTGATTTCTGCTTAGATGGAAGCAAAGCGTGTTGAATAAAGAAGGGAGTGATCCAAATGACATGGCAATCATCTTGGTTTGAGTGCAGCTCAATGTTATAAATGTTTACTTGGAACTCTCACTTAATAGCAATTTTCCTATCACTAGATATGTTCAAACAGATTCTGGAGGAAAATTCTTAGGAAAGGTTTAAAGCAGTAGTTCTCAACCCACGTGATTTTGACCCCCAGGGAAATTCTGAGATGTCTGGAGACATTTTTCATTGTCACGCTGATACAGAATGCCACTGCCATCAGGTGGGTAGAGGCCAGGGATGCTGCTATGCATCCTCCAATGCACAGGACAGTGTCCCAAAACGTAGAGTTGTCCAGCTCAAAATGTCAGTGATGCCGAAGGTGAGAAATTCTCTTTTAAAGTAAATTGGTGAGATTTAGACTAATCTCAAAAGTCTATACCAACACTGAGTATGAGATTTTTTTTAAGAGTGGAATTTTTTCAACTAATTTTATTGAAGTATACAAAAGAATTAAATGTCCATTGGTTATGAATGAATAAAATCTGAGTGCCCCTTAAAGTATATGCTAACCTTTTTGAATATGATTGTCACAGAGTGCAGTAGACCTCCCTTATTCTTGGGGGATATGTTCCAAGATCTGCAGTGGATGCCTGAAACCACAGATAGTACTGGACCTTATATGTACTATCTTTTTTTTTAATCTGATAACTGAGATGGCTACCGAATGAGTAACAATTGGGTAGCATATACAGTGTGGATATGCTGGACAAGGAGATGATTCATGTCCTGGGTGAGGCAGAGCAGGACAATGTGAGATTTCTTCAGGTTACTCTTCAGGCTACTGAAACTGTGCAAGGCAAAACTGTGGATAAGGGGGAACTGCTGTACATTGGGCCTAATATTTTTCTATAGTACCTACTTATCTTAGTCTGTTTCGTGCTTCTCTAACAGAATACCTGAGACTGGGCAATTTACAATAAGCAGAAATGCATTGGCTCACAGTTCTGGAGGCTGAGAATTCTACTATCCAAGTGTCAGCATCTGGTAAGGGCCTTCTTGCTGTGTCATCACATGGCAAAAGGTGGAAGGGCAAAGAGAGCACGAGAGCAAAGCCGTTGCCAAGAGTCCTTTTTATAATGGCATTAATCTCTTCATGAGGCCTCTGCCTTCATGACCTAAACACCTCCCATTAGGCCCCACATCCCAACACTGTCACTTTGGGGATTAAGTTTCCAACAAATGAATTCTGGGGGACACATTTAAAACATAGCACTCTTTCTGCACTGATTCTGGAATTTTTTGAAAAAAATATCGCTATCCTAAAATTACAACTCAATGAGGGTTCTCCAAGTTCATAGACAGAAACTTAGCAATCATGGCTATTGTAATTAGGACAATATCGAGCCATATTGGTTGCTGGGAATGTGGACAACATCACTATTTTAATCCCCCAGAGGCACATGTTCCAAGTGCTGAGACAGCACAAGTCTGTTTGCAAAGCCATTTTGTACTTACATTTAAAAAAGTTATTTTATTGTGGTAAGAACACTTAACATGAGATCTACCTTCCTGACAAATTTTTAAGTGTATAATATTGTTGTGTGCTGTTGACTATAGGCACTATACTGTACAGCAGATCTCTAGAACTAACTCATCTTACATAACTGAAACTTTATACCAATTGAACAACA